>JAHZNI010002339.1:0-26803 GCA_027744415.1 Seira ritae | reverse complement strand
TTTTTTATAAATTTTCTTTCCTAGAATGTGTGCAACTTTACGGGTTGTTACTATCAGTCTAAACGAATCAAGCAGTTTTTAAAACACATTGAAACACATCAGTGCGCGACTTGTGGGAGGCATTTTGATTACGTTCGTGATCATATTTGTCAGGTTGCTTTTCAGCAAGGGAGCGGAAATGATCCACCTCGTCTGGTTTTTGAACCTGAAAACATTGAACTTGGTTTATTTAAAAAAGTGGGTGCAAGTATGAAAGGATTGGTTAATTTGTTCGTTCATCAGTTTAGTGAAAAAGTGTTGACTGTGCATCGAGCATATGAAATTCTTAACAGTTCAATTGATAACCTTGTGGTTTCTATCATGGACACTTTTCGCACCATCAAAATAGAATATCAGTTAAAGTGTCAACTTTTAAAACTCGACACAGGAAAAGAAGTAACTCGTTACATAAAAACTCCTTTCATCCAAATCCTCCATAAAAATTTTGCAAAAAATACGACAAACTTTAGTCAGTCGTTTCTCGAACAATTTTTAAATATATTTACTGAGGGGACATCGGCTTTTCAAGTCATCGCTATTGAGGAAATGCAATTGCGTATTCTCGAAGTACAACTTACTGGTGCTCGTGGGCACATACATCTTCCCCTTTCCATTTCAAGAAAGCATGCATGCCTAAACATAAAAACTGACCAATCTTGTTTTCTCCTATCTGTGGTTGCTGGGGTATTCCGAGAAAGACTTGAACTTGAATACGCCAAAACAAAAAACGAAAAATCCAGGGTTAGGCGTCAACTTGAGAATCCAGCGACATACTTGAAACTTATTCAAGATTTAACAACAAGTGGTGAACTTAACATAGACGGGTATGAGGGCGAAGTGCAACTTGTGGATATTCCTCGTTTTTGTGAGATAAACAAAATTTCAATCAACGTGTTTGAATATCATCAATCAACATTTTATCCTGTATACACTAATAGGGATGGTCACGAGAAAAAAGTTGATTTACTTCTTTTAAGCAAGACCGAGCCGTTAGATGAAAATAAAAGTGTACTTCTAGCTAAAAAAAGATCCCATTTTGTTTTGATTGAAGATGTTTCTCGATTACTTAATTCGCAAGGAAACGTACGAAGAGTATATTGTCGTTACTGTTTTTCAATCGTAAGAGACACTGTTCATGAGGAAGAATGTAGAAAATTTAATTACACAAGACTCAAGTATGTAAACGAAAAAACGTACAACTTTCGAAAACT
The DNA here is from genome assembly GCA_027744415.1 of Seira ritae. NCBI lineage: Eukaryota > Metazoa > Arthropoda > Collembola > Entomobryomorpha > Entomobryidae > Seira > Seira ritae. Next base: position 25,553 of record JAHZNI010002339.1, on the reverse strand, counting down.
ATACATGACACTTCCGTGTCATTTCTCCGTATTTTTCACTATTAAAACAGCTAAAGAAGATATTCCCTCTTTCTTTGTACCACATGATTGTCATACGTTTACTTTAAAGGAAGCAAACCTGTATTGTATTGCTTATAGCATAGTAGTGATTGGTATTGGTAATGAAGTATATTATTCAGAATCCTATAGTGGAGAAAATGCAATGGAAAAATTTCTTGAAAAATTAACAAACATTGTGAATTACTTGTCTTCCGTCGCCCAGCGCATCAATGAGCCCATTCGTATGACGGCAGAAGACAATGCATTTTTTGAAGCCACGGATCACTGCTTTTATTGTAATGATAGGTTTGATTCGTTAAATCCGGCAAAACATAAATGTAGGCATCATGACCACAGTTCCAGGGATTTAACAGGGAAAGGAAGTAACTTACTGGCAGTTTGTTGCTCTGAATGTAATCTACGCATTCAACGAAAAAAATACATACCATGCTTTTTACATTGCCAAAATGGCTCTATTATTGCATTTATTATAAAGTCACTTCATCCAAGCCTTCTGAAAAAAATTTGGACTGTACCTAATTCATCTGGAGGGTTTCATGCATTGTTACTGGATGATATCACAAGAATCGTGAATGTGCATAATTTTTTAGGTGCGTCGTTGTATGAACTGAGTAACAATTTGAAGAATCCAAATGATAATCTAAGTCTAGAAATCAAATTTGCAAATCTGTACCAACATTTCATTACTAAAGCTCCACCAGTATGGCGTTTTGTGTTATCAATTTCAGAAGATTTTTCCTTCTACCTTACAAACGAAAATCTCAGGGAAAATAAATTTTCTGAAATTGAAAAATCACTCCATATGCTAACAAAGCAAAAGATGAGTTGTGAGGAATATAAAAATTTTCTCGACATTTACAGAGAAATGAAATGTACAAGTCTAAGGCACTTTATAGAAGTAATATCTTTAGCTGAAACTCTAATGCTCTCTGATATTTGGAGCAATTTTCATCGCTTTTGCATAAAAAGTTATGGTCTCTCACCAAGTCATGCTCTCGGCTTCCCTAATTACATTTACGAATGCGCAATGTACAAAAGCAAGGCATCATGGCAGTACATAAGAGAACCGAAACTTTCCAAGCTTGTGATGGATATGACGCGTGGGGGCATTTCCTATATAAGTAAATTCTATGAAGAAGCATCTCATAGCTTCAATGAAAAAACCGATTCGAAAAGAGTTTGCACATTTATAAGCGGACTAGATCACAAGTCTCATTACGCAACTCAAATGCTTGATCCACTTCCCTACGCAGATTACAAGGAGCTGTCAAGAGATGAGTGTAATGAATTGGAGAAGAACATAGGATTGCATTCTGAAGATTCATTGACACAGTACATTTTAAGAGTAGATTTAGAATATCCGTCGAATTTACATAAGCAACATGATTCAATGCCTTTAATATGTACTAAAACCACAATAAATTCGACTTTACTTAGTAACTATCAAATGAGCATTTTTAATGAACATTTTGGGCAAACAATAGATCAAGATCCTTTACAACGGCTTATATTGTCATTATCAGACCAGGCGGGCTACGTTTGCTACTCAAAAAACTTGATCTACTACTTAAAGAAAGGTATAGTCCTAAAACGAATTATTGAAGCATACTCTTTTACAGAAAAAGCATTTCTCAGTGAGTTTGTTTATTTCAACATGAAACAACGTCAAATGGCTGTTTCAGAATTTGAAAGCGATTTATTTAAAAATGCAAGCAACCTTTTGTTTGGTTCTCTTGGTCCTAATTGTATGAATCGAAATAATAAAAAAGTAGTAGTATCCCGTGGAGAAGCCCTCGAACTTGTTTCTAAAACATTGTTTCGAGATTTAGTAACGCTAAACAGAGATGCTTGTTTAATCACAATGCAAAAAGAAAATTTTCTTTATCAGTATCCGTATTTAATATTTTCAGTTGTGCTCGAAAAATCGAAACTTTCTTTAATGCGAACATATCACGATGAAATACTGTCAAAATTTGGAATTCAGACAAAAATCTTATCCATGAATACGGATGGATATTATTTTAGTGTAAAATGCGAGGAACAAAAATTTTATGCCATCATGAAAGAAATAGCCGACAAAATTATAGATTGTTCAAAGATGAGTAAAAAATCAATTTTTTATTCGGACGCTAATAAATACAAGATAGGAACCTTACGGTTCATTTACAACGACGCTGCTGTCATAAAAGAATTTGTTGCGATAAGATCAAGAGCATTTTCTCTCCTTTTACACTGTCGGCTTTGTGGATCTCTTCAGATGTGTTCATGCAATATTTCCAGAAAAAAAATTTCAGGGATTCCACTGAGTATCTCTCAAAAAGTACATCATGATTCTATTAAGCAAATGCTCATATCCGAAATACCCTTTTCTGTTGAATTCAGATCGGTTGAAAATAAAAACTGCCAGCCATCCATCACAATAAAAAAGCGTACGTTTTTTAATGCGCTAGAGCTGTGTAGGCATTTTATTGATATGGAAACTTCGTTTGCTCATGGTAACGTTAACATTTCTAAAGAATAATACACGAATGTGTAGATATATGTGTAGATTGAATGTAGTATAAAACCATCTGTATCTGGGTAAATCTGTTTAATACCTGTAAAAAGTATTTATAATTGTATATTCTGTAAAAGACCTGTATTTTGCACGGCGCACCTGTTGTCGTATGTAAATTATGTAGTCTAGACCTAACATTTAGTCTTTAAAAAAGTAATCCTAGTATAGAAAATCTTTGTCATTTGCTGTTTTGAGTTCAATGTGTAAAGGTTAAAATAAAATAATGAGAGCTTGTGTTTATTTCGTTTTGATTGTGACTTGTGAGTTAGGTCTGTGCAATCAAGAATGCACAGACTATATCGGATGTTACGAATGCATTCGTAGCCGTGATCCAATTTGCACGTATGTGCTTTTCAAAACTCCCTTGTTTATGGGAACAATGTGCGTGGAAAGGAGTAAGGCCGTCGGAGAGCTTAACAAAGATATACACTTGACGGCTTGGAGTGAACCCAGTTGCAAAACAAATTTTGAAAGTAATTTTTTTTAATTCTAAATCAAGCTTTAAAATATGAGATAATCGTAATACAATATCTCTCTCTATTTTTCTTTCAGATATTTCTTTCCATGGGCTTCTGACCTTCCCAGCATCAACGCAAACTCCTCTGCATTCCTTGGAATACGTTTGATCCGCGCCTAAAACATGATATCACAGATGAGGACTACATTTATCGTAAGTGAATATTGTTTTTTTAAAATGAACTTGTCATGATACTTAAACTTGAAATCTTAAAATCTTTACAGTGTCGCCTCACACAACTTATCCTACAATTAACCCTCTATCAACTGTTTTTCCGGTAAAAAACTACAGCGAAAACAGTACAGTGTCAATTGGCTCGATTGCAACCAGCTTCAGGGATTCTATTTTAATGTATTATGCCATGTTTGTTTTATTTGTACAAAGTATTATGTAATTTGATGCTTTAAAAAAATTGGAAAAACCAAAATTGATAATATTATGTAAAATAAAATGCAATGTTCAATCTCAACAAATTGGAAAATAAAATCCTTTCGTTTATTTATTGGAAATAATCAGCAATCAATAACCATTCAGTAATCAAATTATAAGCAATTAAACATTCAAATACCATAATCAATCAATCAAAAATGTGTTCATATTTTTACGCTTCATTTCGCATCATGATCATTTTTAAACGCATAATTTCTCCTCTCATTTCACATCACCACCACCACCACCACCATCATCATCATACCTACTATCCTCTGCTTCGCTATATCACCCGCTCTCCACAAAATCAACAATTCTCACACGCTGCTTGAACATTGTAGCTATGCGATCATGTTTTTTCTCACTTCATTGCTCTAAAATAATAAATTCTTTTCTCGCTATATGTTCGGCTAGCTCAGCCAGTCTTCTTTATTTTTTTCATCATAACATGCACCAAACCAGAAACGACAGTACCTCTCTCATCCACTATCCTCTCTCATCCTCCTCATCACAACCTCTTCTCTCTCACACACACACACACAATCCACATCAACATCACCAACATCATCATCATCATCATCACCACCACAGCCATCTCTCTCCTCTTCTCTTATCCCGTAACTATCTATCCACTACCACCACGACACCTACCATACAACACCCCATACCAACATCAACTTATACTTACATCATTTTATCGTCCGGGGTTAATTTTGATCCAAATGCCCCCTAATTCATACTACTTGCTTATATGTATTTTATTTATCACGGATGACAAGGGATCTGTTCCCATTCAAAGCAAATTGGTTTGACAGCATCGTGGCTCCACCCTCCAGTTTGAATCCGGATCATGTATGGTTCTATCGAGGCTACAACAATTAAAAATCATGTACGATTAAAAAACCTTGTAAAACTATGGAATGACACGGGTCCTTAAAAATCAAAGTCAGCGTACAAACGAATGAATTCTCATCACCGTCCCAGCCCCAGCCTTCTGCTGAGCCAGCCCCTCCTCCTCCACCGCCGCCACCACCACCACCGCCGCCTCCTGCTCCAAAGGGAAATGGCAGGGCGACTGGTAACGGCAAAGGGAATAGATTTCCACACGTTGTCTTCTTCTTCTTTTGCTTATTTTTCCGCTTTCCAGTTCCCTTCTTCTTCTTGTACGGCTTTCGTTTTCGTATTCCAAATCCTTTGTTTTTCAAGATGGACGGTTTCGACTTGGTTGATGAGTAAAATTTTGTCTTTGATTTGACAAAGCTTCCCTTTCCCTTTGATAATGTTCCTTTGTTCTTGGTGGAAGGCTTCAGCTTGGACTGCCAATATTTAACTTTTTGTGTGGAAGTAATTTTTGACTTTGACTTTGTCGACTCCTTCCATGGCTTCTTCTTATCAACGTGAGCACGGTATGACCTTGATTCATCTTCCGGAGCGTTGGTTTTATTATAAAAACTTGCATAGAATTTTAATGGTAAGCTTATAGGTCGCCATTCAGAGAGTGACCGTGTCTCAAAATCTCCTCTGTCCTCCTTCGGAAGCGACGATGATGATGATGATGATGATGCATGAAAATGATCGTAATTTTTGGTCCTTGTGTTGGGCATTCTATCATCCTTTGTTGGAAATTCAACTTCTGAATAGTTTGGCTTTGGCTTGGTCCGCGTGTAAACTGGTGAAGTTGTCAGGGTGCTTGCAGCATCAGCATCACGCTTCCATCTACTGTGACTGTTGACATTTCCCAAGTCGAAACTACTGCATTTGGTCCACTATTAAAGTTAAGTCCATAAATACAACATTCATTATTACCAAAAAAAATTAATCCGGCTAGGTAATAGGTGGCATAATTATATTTTCTTTCAGACATCACACAGCGCATATATTAATATAAAGTCGCTATTCATGCATTCATATTCTTTCTGCGCAGAATTCTCATTTCTTGGCGATCATCATCGCAACATAAATGAGTACATATAATAAAACTTTAAAGTGTTTTTAAGCATTACATAATATCCTAAAGCATGAGGATTAAAATAAAGTCGGGGTTTAAGCTTTAGCCTACATGCTTAACCATACAAGATCATTTTTACATTGCAAGATATTATTTCAAAGGAGAAAATTCTTGAGCCGTATATGTAATTACAATCGTAAGAAATATTACAATCCCAACAATGATGAATGCTGACGACGATGACTTTCAATGACCTCAATTTCTCCTCCAACTTGGCACTCCACAGCTACTTTCCTAGAACCTCCTCGATTGAAATAATATATTAACATTGACCGACACATCATGCAATAGCAAGGAAAGACCTCGAACATTTTTTATTCTTCCTTCTAGCATGGCATTGTAAAATTATTAAATTGGAAAATTATTCCAATATGTCGCCGACAAGCATCTATCGGTATCGTTACGCCCTTATACTTGTGATACTGGTGGCTACCGCTTTCCTGGACTTACTGGCAAATTGTGCTCCTCTCAGACCAGCAGAGAACATTCAGAAAATTGACCAGTTCTTTTCAGAATTGAAAAATGGTGGAAAGAAGAAGGGAGCCGAAATCAGCTCTGGGAACTCAACAGGTGGCCAGAATCCTGGAAATCCAAGCCAGAACCAAAGCGAAAACCAAGGAAGCCCCCTGGTAGGAGGGAGGAAGTACCGAAAAGAGCTTTTCAAGAATGCCACGGTGATCATCAAGAGGCCAACCTTGAACGAAGAGGAAGTTCGATACTACCTGACATTCTTTCCGTTGATTTCTCTCATCATTATAGTTACAATCGCTTTCTGTTCATCTCACAAGAGGTAGGAAAATTTATAGTACATTTTACATTAAATTTATTAATTTTAATACTTTAAATCTGACACATTTTGTTTTCAGGAAAATATCACCGCATGAACCTTTCGCAGCCATGGCTTATCAATTCCCACAAGTAGCAAAGAACGTCATCAACTACTCGCAACAACGCCAAAATGAGACGCCATACGAAGGCCGTGCCGTAAACTTGATTGCAACGCCACCGCTGGTTCGAGGTGAACCAGTATTTGTCCTGGGAAGGAGGAATAAGGATTCCATGCGCCCACCACAATACTGCAGCGATGACGACAGCTCTTCTGACATGTCCGACGATGACTACCCCTGCACTCTCATGGATGCCGGATATCTTGCTGACGATGACTTTGGTGTCCGAAGCCAACCCTTCGAGCGCCTAAGGAATTGCGCCAGTAAGGATTCCTTTGAGAGCAGCAGCGAAGACGAGCTCCGCTTCGAGAAGGAAATCGATGATGAAAAGGCAATCGCAAGGATGAACCCATTCCATCCCTTATATGCACACGCTGCAGTCTCTCCAAACAGGGCTGTGAAGGATATCATGGAGGAGCTTCCCCAGGGAAATGATAACAGCGAGCGCTTGATCATCCATAATGCCATGGAGAGCATTGCAAAAGCGCAATATGAAAACACCAAAACCGAGACTGTTAAATAAGTAACTTGACCGGAATTCATATGGACCTCTAAAGGATTTGCAGCGATTCCGATTTTTAAATTTTACATATCTAATTATTTTGGTTTGAAAATGATTCAAATATTATTTTAACATCTTATGTATAATTGAGTATGTGGAAATAAAAAATTGGTTTCGTGAATGGTATATTATTTTTACCCGTATTGCGCACACGCCTTTTTCTCGCCTCACGCAAATCCCATAATTCAAATCACGAATCTGATTTCCTGGCTCAACATTATCATCCTGGCCATAATTTAGACTAGTCACCCGTCCGTATGGCCCATTATAGTTTTGAAGACATCCACCTGGAGCTACACGAGTTTTAAATCATTGAATCATTATCGGCATTAAATTGGATTGAAATTGAAATTAATTGAAAATATAAGATTCAAATTACCTAATGATGGAGAGTTGCATTTGAGTTTAGTAGTTCGGATTTTCCATCTTCTCCAGGGATTCTCGCCACCCAGATTCATTACGTAAGTGACGCTTGAATCGAATCCCGTCGGTAAATAAACTATTCAAAAAAAATTGTAAATTGATGAAGCCTTAGACAAAAAAATATTAAACATGCCTAGGTAGGTATCCCAGGTCCCAATAGCATTTTTTGGAGTTTTCATATTTGATTTCTTACTATGTTGGCCTGTTAGATCACCGCAAAGTGGAGGCATCCGCACATCTATTCCGAGGATGGTAAAAGAATCAGTCCAACATATTCCATCGTGACCCGGTGGCTCTAAGTGAAAGTCATCGAAGTCCAATCGAAGCTGGCAAATCCCATCCAGCTGTAAAATTTGCAAAATCATATAACTCCTTTTTCACATTTTAGCAGTTTGCATTGCTTGACTTAGGTAAAAGTGCAAAGACAGAATATATTTCACCCTCACATTTCTAACGGAATGTTCGCAAGTTGCCCCAAACTTGCTAACCGAGAAAGGATACTCCACATTTACGAAGTATGAGCGACTCAGAGCGGTTGAAGAGTCACATGTATAGGTAACTGCAATTACGACGCAGATACTGGAGCTTTCTAATCGTTTTTTAATTGGAGAGAATATCACAGACTAAGTAGGTAAATTGGATAATCTTACAAACGCAGCACACTCCAAATCCACCCGCACATATCCCACGAGGCAGACCGCCTCGAACACGACATTCCTTGCTATATTCAAACAGCATTAACCGAACCATAATTCGATTAGGAAGCGCTAGATACGTTTAGTCTTGTCTAGATAAGTTACATTACTTAAATATTTTTTAAAAAATTCTTACGCCGAAAAACATGTTCCGTGTTCATATCCTGAAGTCCAGCATTTCTCATTCCAGAGGGAAATAACAGAAAAGAGTGGTGCCACTACACAATAAATAAATATAAAATGAAATGATATTGGTAAGACCTGGAACAAAGAAGACCTGCTTGAAAAAAAAATCCTTGGTCGACTTACATGATCGCGCAAGAGTTTGAGCAAGATAATGAGTTTTCGGATGTACTGGAACAATCGCTTCCAGTTTTCGTGATTTGTCATCTCTATTCGTCGGCTTATCATCATCCCCACTACTGCTACTGCCGTTTCCACTGATATTAGCATTACTTCCGCTTAGAAGGTCTGGTAACTGTCGAATTAGCTTTTCTTTTCCATGCCCGGATTTCTTGAGTGAAGATGATGCAGGAGTTGTTGTGTTCCTCGCTGTTTTATTTTTATTATGTTCTCGGTCTGCATCTCTCGCAATCGCAGCAATCAGGGGCGATTCGCTCAGACTTAAAGGGGAAATATTTTCTTCTTCCACCTGCACCCGAGACGGATTCGGGAGGGAAGATGATGATGAATATTTATTCTTGAAAGAAGTTATTAACTCTCGGCTCACTGAGTGACTATGTTTCCGACTATAGCCTTGAATCACATTAATTTTCATTTGCTTGACACCAACACCAGCACCAGCCGCGGAGTCGCTTGATCTGTTATGACCGCGGCTTGCAGACTCTAACCCGGAGCGACCTTTAAAATTATTTGTCGAGTGTGAAAGCCCTTTCCATTGATTTATCATCTCGGCGACTGGCGCATTTTCCAGCCTGCAGTGAGTCACAAGAAGCAGAGTGAGCACTGTAAGGAAGGCCTCTGTTCGGTTGAAAATAACCATTATTTTTTACACTGATTTTATTATTATTATTATTATTATTATTATTATTATTATTATTATTATTAATCCAATCTAATCAGTCTTGAAACATCCGCCTGCACAAGAAAAATGTCAAAGGACGGCCTCTGCTTCCTGATAGGAATGAATTTTTTTGGCACTTTGGAGTGAAAATAATGTTCATAATTTGGTTCAGAATGAAATACTGAAATCATTTCAGGACTACTCCACGATCAAATGATTACTAAGCTGTAGGTTTTCAAATGCCCTTTAGTTTTGTGCACCAGGTTCTTTCATGAAATGATGATTCATTATTTTTCATTGCATTTTTTAAAAAAAGCCCAAGACACACGCTTCACTCACAGACCCAGCCAAAGATACTGATGACCTCTTACCTTACATTTTTTTGACTAATTAGCCCCAAGTGCTTGTTTCAACAAAGGAATAGCCAGAAAATATACTATACATAAGCATAGTAGTATTTTCTCTCAACAAAAGCCGATTTCTACTTTGCATATTACACTAAAGCAGATTAAGTTATAAAATCCGGATTCAGTTCATTTCAGTCTGCACGTCAAATCTATTGTGTTGTGGCTGTGACTTGGCGTGAATCCTCTTACATTGCGTTGGTCTGCGATAAAGCTTACCTCTAGGAATAGATATAATTATCTTCGTACTTCGTAGTATTTGTACAGCACCTTATAAGGTGCCATTTTTCTGATTACAGAGATACATACATAGATATTTATTCGGCTCAGCTCATTCCATTTCCCAAAATTACATATTTTTGTCATCCTTTAGCCTCGCTCGCGGACCTGTGTTCTTAATCCAAAGAAATATGTCTTAAAAATGTGGAGCAATAATATCTTGTGAGTACTTTTACATAATAAAAGTCAAAATATCCGAAAAACTCTGGCATTTGGCATTAATTAAGACATGATTAGCTCGCAGTAAAAACATCTATAGTAGCATCGTAACAACTACTACATGCATTGCTAAATAAATAAATATAATTTCTGCGAAAATTGCCTTCATTAAATGCTACACGTGAGCGTTGATGTTCATTAATAACTCTAACACAGTATCGTACAATATATCTATATCTAAAATGAAGCAATTTTCTCTTCAATATATTTAATTGATCCCAAGCTGAAGCTGAGGCGAATGGGGTCGCAAAAAAATCAGTGGAAAATTAAAGCAGGTCAGTAGACAAATACCAGCCAAGCTGCAGCGTCAAATTTAATTGAAACACAGGGAGCGCGAAGTATTGTATTTCTATTGCTTGCATAACTATGGACTATGGACTTGACGCTCACTTTTCCTCCCCCTTCTTCTCCCATAAAAATAGCTGGAACACTGAGCTCCTCGCTCAGTCAGTGGCAGTAAGCCCAAGAGTACGGATGCCGATTTGCGTCTCTCGCGCGCCACGTGTGTACTTGTTATGGCCGAAAGACATTAACTGCGTGGTGTATTCTTTTTCTGAGGGTAAAAAATTCGGTGAACTACTTTGTAAAATATTCTCATGTAATCTAATATCTAATCTGGAAAGCATTCATCCACTTCTTTAGTCACAATTCGCAATTTTTTTTTGTCGCCTGCTTCAAGTTTCGAAAAAAAGTATTATCATCGGCAGAAGAAGGACAACGTTTCTTTTCCTAACTCAGATGAACTGAATTTTTCACAGTGCAATTTCATCCCTTTCGCAGTTTGTCCTAGTCATGTAAATTCCCTCCGCTCATTATGTAATGCAAATTTAGTGTTGAAAGGAAAGGACCTAATAAGGAAAAAATGTAACGGAGAAGAAGAAGAAGGAATCGGCCAAATGCAAATGCATTGATCAGTGTGTCAGTGGTCTTCATATGTACGTGCAGATCAGGAAAGAAGTCACTATTGCTATTGGTATTGAAATGAAATTGCAGAAAAAAATGTCCCCTCCCCAAGGAAATGATCTGGAATCTGGAGGGGTAAGCCGCCTGAACCGTTCCTTTCTGCTAAATTTGCTCGAAGAAAATGTCATTGTCATTGTTATAGTGTGACAATGAGAGCATTCAAGAAGAGCACAGGTCGTGATGAAACTTTCCGTGTTTAGTTGGTTGTTGTGAAACTGAACCGCAATAAATGGAAACAGGATGTGTTGAAGAAAATGTGGACATATATTTTTTTGGGGCAATGTGAACATTGAAAGTTTCAGCTAAGATGCATTGTACATTATGTAACTTGAGCTTGTACAGAACATTGTGTTTAGGAGAAGCGTAGCAAAGTTTTCGTTTTAATTGTTTAAGAAAAGTTCGAAAAACATATTTTCTATTTAAAAGAAAAGCAGCTTGAGAAATGGATGCTGTTCGGAAATCACAAAGGAAGGCGAGTCGAGTCAACGGGAAATCCTCCGAAAAGAATGATTTTTATACTGACAATGAAGTAGTGACTGAAGTTAGCACCTTGAATCTGGGGGCAGCAATCCTCACAAAACTAGTTTCATTCATATCCCATTTGCTATTCGCCGCCTGGCTCGAATTTCGGACAGTTCTGAAAAGCCAAATTAACAGTCCAGCCTCTACCAATCATAATCATCTAAATTATCATTGTTCCAATATCATGATAATTGATACAGATGGTGGTGATGGTGGTAATGAGGATCCTGAAGGAGAATTTCAGACTAATAAGCCAAAGGGGAAAGTTAGGAGCAACAGGAAGTCTCCTCTCCTTTCCAGAAACGACTGTACCCATAACAGTAATCATAATCATCCATGTAACAGTTCTCCAGAGCAGCATCAAACTTTTCCTGGCAACAATCACAATCGCAACAACGAAGAAGGCTGTAGAAAGTCTTCACCGTCGTCGTCATCATCATCATGTCAGTACAACAATAACAATGGGACCATTACAAAAACTGCTTGTAGCGAGCACCACTTGCGAAATATTTTTGAGAAACCACGACATAATCAGCAAAAGGAGCAGCGCCACAGTTATCATCATCATCATCACCATGATCAATGTGATAAAGTATCTCCATCATCATCATCTTGTACTCATGTCTGTTGCTTTCCAGCAGCGGCGGCCAGGCGAAAACGAATGGAACTCTTAAAGGGAAATGGAGGAGTGCGGAAAATAGCCACGTGCTTTCCTCCCCTCCTAATTTTCATTTTGGCTGGAGGCATTTACTGGAACAGCCTCACTGGAGATTTCGTTCACGATGATATAGTGAGCATTGTAAGGAATCCCGATGTGAAAGTTGATGTGCTCGCCATCACCACAAGTAGAGGCAGGGAACACTTACCATCATCATCATTGTCATCATCATCATCAGCAGCAGCAGCTCCAATTAAAAGAGTTGAAGCAGCAGGTGTTGAGTCTGAGAGAAGTTTCAACAACAGCTCCAGTTCGAGGAGAACCATTATCGGTAGTGATGTAGTCGGTGATAATAGTGGCGACTCCGACAGCCTCTCGGGGTGGTGGTCACTCTGGAAGAATGACTACTGGGGGATGCCAATGTCCAGTCCGCTATCGCACAAGAGCTACAGACCTCTCACGGTGCTCACCTATAGGTAAATAAATGAAACTTCCAAAAAAAATTATATAACTTTCCTTCCAAATTGTCCATTCCTTCTTAAGCTAAACTGCCTTTCTCTGTAAATTATTCACGCCATGAAAAAGCTGCTGCTACTACTGCATCAGGTTACCCCTGCTTGGTGAAAGCTTGATAAAAGTATATCATGATTCATGATCATGATCAAGCCGAGCCGCTCGCTCCTCAATATCCCTCCCGGTCTTTAAAAGTGAAAACAAATAGTAAATTTATTTAGTTATTTACGCTACGCTTCACATCTACTACTATGGTAGAGCAGAGTCGACATCTCCTTTTTTATTTTGAGCTTTGTAGTATAATGGTGCTGGATATAATGGCGGACCACTTTCTACCAATTCTTTCTTTCATTCAGCCTTTTAGCCATTCTACCGTAACCGTTTTTGTGTGCATTGGGTCGGGTGGTGGTGGTGGTGGTGTGGTGCACTGCCACGGCACAAATGGTGAAAAAAGGGCACTCTGATGGAAAAGCATATCACTTTTACGAAAAAAAGTACTGGTGGTAGTCCACTGGTCTGGGTGAATTGGTCAAGTCATTTTTTACTCTCAGAACTCATTCTAAATAATAGGTGCTCTTTGCTTTGTTTGTTTTGTATTCACCAGAGAAAGTAAGAGAAATCAGTTACTTTTTTAATCATCATCATCGTCATGATCGACATCATGATCATCGCATCGCGCAGTCAGTAGTCAGCCTCGCATCTGGTCAGTGGTCAACCACACAAGTGGAACTCACCTACCTACTCACTTTCACTTCACTTAAATGTTTACTCTTTATCGTTCCCATTTTTTCCCTTTTATCTTAAAGAGAGGAGAAAACACTGAGGACTGAAGAGAGATGGGAGGCGAAAGGTACGAAAACCAGATGTGGTACAAAGGGAAAAAAATAAATGGTGATCTAACTCTAACTGAGTGAGTGAGTCAGGAGATTGGTTTGTTCTTTCCCTGACTGGTTCTGGCTTGACTCTGGTTAATTTTCTTCCAATTGTCACCTGCCAAATGGTACATGCATAGGTATATATATGGAATTGGAAAACTGGAAAGCAATAATGGTTTTATTTCTTTCGGATCATATCATCTAACTTTTTCCCCATTGTTTCTTTCCATGTACATACGATCATTACAAGGAAAGTCATTATCTTTACATTTCACTTTCGGAAAGCCAGGACAATAACAGTAAACATTGTCACTTTTTCTCTCCCTTCAGCAAGCAAAAAATGCAATGCAGCTCACGTTTCCCCATATGATGAGTCGAAAGGGATGCCCAAAGGTGCGTATAAAATATTAAGACTACTGTTACGAGAAATTCTAATTCTGTTACGACTATGTACTACTTTTTTTCTCTCCCTGGAAGTCAACTTAAAGTGGAGGGAAACTGCATTAGAGAACAAAGAAAGAGCCAAGTATAGTGGATTGTAAATAGCCAAAGGTAGACGCATAATGCACTTACCTAGGTATAAAAATAGTAAGTATTTTAAAAGAAAGCCTTTGAAGAACAAACATTTGACGTGATGCGATAGGAGCAAATAAAGGTAAAGTGGTAACAGCAGGGAATAAAAAAGTGAGAGAGGGAAGAAGAGATAGGAATGAAATGCCTGATTGGGTTTTGAATATTTTATGCTCTTGTAGTAGTGGGGGAACGTGCAAGCATTGTAAATTGTAACATGCAAAAGGCAACCCCAACTTGATTTTTTAGAAAAAAGCAAGAAAGGAAACACCAATTTCTTAAATCTTGTTTTACCAGAAGAAACTGGTAACGTAGAATAATTTAGTAGGAATACATAAGGAGCAGTAGCAGTAGTTTCTAAAGAGATTCACAATAACTTCACGACAATCAACAAAAAATCGTTTTTGTCGACTATTTAGCTTTCACAATTTGACTTTCTCTTCAAGTTGTCAGTCATTAAGAAGGTGCGTGTGTAGAGTGTGGGCATGTCCTATTATCTAATTCAAATTCTTTCCGTTTTTATACAAATGGGGGTAAATTGTAAATTGAACGACTCCAAAAAATTATTGTGGGTAAATATCCCTTGGACATAGGCAAACATGCAAATGGAGATGGAGAAGGAGGATTATATCAAATATTGAAATTATCATGCCTCATGTATTATTTGTCACTCAGACTCCAGACAGCACTCTATTAGAAACATATTTGGTTTTCCAGCTACCTAAATAAGTAGTTCGTAGAAATCGACCACGTTTCTGACTCTGGCCAGCTAAATAATTCGAGAAAGATAGGCGTCTTCTTTAGCTCCTAATCAAATTGTCAAGCGTGTGGAGTGTGGACAATGGACAACGTGTCTAGGTACATAGGTATATTTATTATTACGTCTTCACTGATAAATTTTATTTACTCATTTATTATAACAATACATACATATTATTTACTTCGTTGTCATCTGTATGGCACCAAGCTGGAAGCAAAGACGCCTCGTGCGCGTTGTAAAATTAAGTGCTCTATTTAGGCAGCAGTGTGATATTTTTTAATGAGGTCAGACAAATCCGCCCACCTTCTCGAACCGCACATTTCAATTTCGTACCATATATAATACCATGGGCACGGAAATATATTTTTAAATGTCCGCAATGGGGGTAGCAATACGTTTCGAGCCTCATGACTCATGACATGACTTTACCTGGGACACGGTTTGGTTTTTCGAAATCTTGAAGCTCACAAGTATAACCCAATAAAGATTCGACTGCATCAAGCAAATAGATTTGTCGTGTGGCGAGAATGAGAATGCGCGCGAAATTCAATTTTTGAAAATTTGACGTGAAAATGAAAACAGACGGACGGCTCTATGCAAAGTCACCAAAATATGCTATAACCATAACCTATGTGACCTCATGAAGCTTCATTTTGCTTTCAGGTCTGAATCCAATGATAATTATGCAATGTTGGTATTCGCATGGAATCTAATGATTTATTGCACAAGGTTTCCCCTATGGATCGATCATTATATCCAAAACAGATGAAGTGACTATATACTTGTCGAACAACTTGAAGGAGTGTTTCATGCCTCTGTCTGAGTCAGTCAAGTAAAAGCTGAATGTAGTTTCGTCCCCCCCAAATCGATTGCATGTCACCTACCCTAAACGCATGCATGAACGTAAATTCGGAATTGTCTGGCACACATTGTCATTGTCCATCATCCATAAGTTCCTCTCTGTAATAAACTTACCTACATATTCCATATATTCCCATGAAATTGTGTTAATTAAGACTCCGGGAAAGAAAACAAGTTTACTAAAACCTCTAAGATAAACTAACTAATGAAAACTTTGCGAAAGGTTTTATTGACGCCTGCTGTTCAAGCTTACTTACATTATACATGGATGCGTGACTGTGACTCAATTTTGCAATGGTACTTTACATCACTATATCACAAACTGGAAATTGTCCAAACGAGGGTGAAATTAAGGCTAATTATGAAGTGCACATATATGTAATGTACCTATGTACCTACGTCTGTGAATCAAACCGAAAAAGACATTTTTTTCTTCGCTTCATGCTTTCACAAAAGAGCATCCAATTTTTTTATGGGAGGAAAAAGCTCTAAACTATATATAAGTTGTGACTTGGACTGAGATATTATTGTCCTAATTGGATGCTTCTTTTGCAAACAAAAACATCTTCATTTGCAACATCCATATCCTTCATAATATACCTATTTTTTCCTCGTTTGGCTTGAGTGACATAAAGAACATGGCTGAGAGAAAATAACAATTTCATCATCATCATCATCGCCATCATCTTATTCTTGTGTTTGGTTGCTATTTGCTATTGCTACTGTTACTGTTGTTATTATTAGGGATTCGCAACAACATGAAATGAGAAAGAGGAAAATAATGAGCGGAGAGAATCCAAGGCAAAACAAGCGTTGAAAAATTCATCAAGTTCGGAAACGAAGCCTCCTACCCTACCCGTCATCGTCTTCGTCGGCCCATATTTTCTAGGACGAAAGGAGGATGATATGATATGATGGGTAGCAGTAGTAGCAAGTAGCAGTTAAGGGTACGAAAAAAAAGAAATCCATTGCGTTGCATATTTTACCAGGAATATTCATGTACACATGTACCCCCACGTTCGTACAGTGTTGTGAGCTCGCCCCTTTTCTCCCCCTTTCACGTGAAAGAAAATAAACGCACGCAAAATAAAATATTTTTTTTTGTTTCACTCGAAGAAATAAAGGTCGTCAATTGTTTTTTTTTTGTCAGTTTCGTTGGAAGACAAGGAAAATGGCTCATAATAAATGCAAAAACAATTTTTACACTAGCTGTACAAGCTTATGGCACATGCATAAATAACAAGAGTTTGAATCATTATACCTGTATGCAGCTTGACTCACACGAGACGAGAGAAAGAGAGTGGGGAGTCAGTCACGGTTTAATCAGGTTTCTTTCTTCAGATTCAAAATGCATCGCATATTGCTGCTGGATTTAACATTGTATGCGGTGATAGTGCTGGCTGCTGACAGTGCTGAGTATGTACATATGTTGTTGGGATTTTTATTGGTGCCATATATGTATAATCTCTGCATGCCCCTAAATTTTCGAAAATGAAAAGAAACCTGGTAGAGTAGTAAAGAAGATCAGAAAGGGTTGGTTTTTTTGTGACGAAAAATTTAGATTAGTCGAAATTGTGTTTGCAGACAGGTAACCTAATTATGCATGTCGCACATGATATTTAACACCTTTTTTCTGGACCTTTACTTGAATATTTCACATTTGATCGCAGTGGTATGGCATTAATCATATTAATCAACTTAAAAGAAATACATATAAACTTATGGTGCCATGTAATAGTTTTGAAAATTCGAAAATTCAGAATTTTTTTAGGTAAAAGGGATAGCTTAACCGAAGTTAGTCTTTTCAGTCGATTAGAACCTTAATAAGCATGCTTCATTACAAATTGAAAATTTGAAAACTTTAATGATCTGAAACCGCAAGTTGATCGATTGTGCAAACTCTACTGAGTGAGAGACTTGAAAAGGCATAATTTCAAAACAGATTAAAATACGACATCGCTCAAAAGTTACCGCATAGACAGACTCATAGCAATCAGAAGCATAAATATACACAACAAGATATCGAAATTCACGTGAGAAATGTGTACCACTCCGAAAAAAACATAGGAGGCGTAACCAAGGCCAAAATTTGAGAATTGAAACAGGAAGAAACACTTATGACATGACAGTACATTAAGATGTGTCGTGATCGTGATAAGGTAAACAAAGAAAACGACATTTTCCAAAAACCTCTCGCACACAAAAATCGGCGTTCTGAATGGTTACATTTTGGTGATTTCATACTTTGTGATTGACCAGTCATATACGTACTTTGGTTTCATTGGTTTAGGGAATTTTTTAAGGAGACAACATTTTTGCTGCTCGCTGACGGACGTACGTAACAACTAACTGCACGAAAACATAAACCTCTGTCTACATTACATCGTGATCCTAAAACTCTTGCATTTGACTTAAGCAATTTACCCTCACTTAAGTTGGATTGGAACATGCTAAACAGTGGCCTGGTCTGGTCGAAGCAGCAGCGGTACATTTGTGAATTTTGTTTTAAGGCCACTACTACTGATGGAACTAAAAAAGAGAAATTATGGCAGTAGAAAGGGATTCAATTGTGGGGCTGAAAGAATAATGAGCACCCCAGCGAAAAAAAACAGCAATGAAGAAATGAGGAAACACTTTAAGCTCGTTAAGAAACGATAGAGCATGAGCATGGCATGGCATGGAAGCCTAAGAAATGCACAATGACTAATGCACACTTTTTGTTCGTCTTTTCACTTTTTTTTGAGAGGGACAGGACAGGCCGCATATTTAGATTTTCCTCCTCAAAGGCAAGAAAATTCATTTCATTCATACACATCAGACAGAAGAGAGACGGACGATTTTTTAAAAAGCGTAACTCAACTATGATGTCATGCAATATTCATTAACATCGGATTTTTTTCTGTCCAAAAAACCAGCAGCAGCGCAGCGTAGCTAACATACATACATAGCTCATTTCTCCATTCCGTGCAGATATTTTTTGAGTGGAGGGTGCTACTAAAATAAACGAGCGGGAATGAGAATCCTCGCGACGGAGGAGATGAATAAACCATTGAAGCTTCACGAATTGATAGATCCCTTTATTTATTCCAGTTCAAAAATAATGCGAATCCAAGTCCAAAGTAGAATACTTAATTTAAAAACTTTTTTTTTCTACGATTGGAAATGAAAAGTGCTGAGGCGTCCCATTAAAATCTGGTAATTCTCCGCAAAAGAAAAAAAATCAAACGAAGAAGAGAAAATCAATATCAATATTAGTTCATAGTTCGTTTAACTTTCTTCAGATTGATGAAGCCGCAAAAGTAAAGAAATTTTCTGTATTCGTATTCCTGCCTTTGCTCCAGTGACTCCATTTACCTTTTTGATCTATAAAGAACTTGAGAATTTGTTGATCTTGAACGATAATGGTTTAAGGGGATGGAAAGACAAATCGAGAGAGTCATATCATTTCCTCGTCATTCCCATTGCCATTGCCATCATGCACGGCTCATCAACATTCATCGCTTCCGCGTGCAGCAGCGTCTTGACAGTCTCCGACACCACCACCGCACCGCAAGCCGGAGTGGGACCACCAACAAATGTTTATTTCCTCCAGCTTTCAGTCATTAATACCTAGCAATAGCCGCTTGCCGTTAAACTTAAAACATAAAAATTTTTATGGATCGTGATGACGATGATGATGACGATGTTGTGCTTTTATGCTTGCATTTTCCTGAATTGTGCGAAGCTGAGAAAACATGTTGAGCTTATGCATGCAGGATGGGATGCGTGCAGGAATCTTCTGGAATATTCGTTCAAAGACATCAGTTTGCCAATTTTAACATCGTGTTTCATTTTGGTTGATTGTCCAGAGACTAAAAATCAAGTGAAGTATGCAAACTTTCCATTGAAATACAATCAGATTTCGTAATAGTAAAAAAGATTTCGGCGCACCAAATCAAACAATTTTGAGAAATACGATAAATCTACCCTTAAGATCTTCATGGTTGGCTCGATCCAAAGTCACATCGCTGGAATACGCAGAATATGGAATGAATACGTAATTACGACTGCTACTGTCGCTTTAAGGGAATTCAAAAGTCCGTTTTGAACGCATTTTGTAATGCTCGCGTGGGTGTTGTTGTACCAAAGCCATGCTGATGCCAAAATGATGATGCACTTTTAGTTTTAGCCAAATTTTCTTCTGGAGAAACTAATTTTTTTGGTTAGCCAATCAATCATATCTTGACTGTATGACTACATCTAGCCTGCATATAGCTGAAAAAAGCAACTCGTGCCGAAAAAGCAACGAATCTTCCGTTTCCTCACTCATATTCCTTCAGTACAAAAGGCATTATAATGTGAGAAGAGAAGTGACTCAAAAAATTCAAAAGATATACATATTGGGATCGCCCCACACATTTTCATTTTATTACAGTAGTGGAGAAAATGTAAAGTTTCATAAAAATTTCAATGTTGTTTACATTTGTCGGTTTTAACATCAAGAATTTTTAACTTGCGCCGCATGTATAAACATATCAACACAGCGATTTGTCAGTATTTTCTCCATCTTTTTACTACAACACAACATAACGCCGCAAAAGTTCTGCCTTCTTCAACTTTCAACATGTTGATATGAAATGGAAGTAGGGTTGGTTGGTTGGTTGGATGTTATAGAACGTTTTGGAATTGGAAGCAATATTTTTCCTGACATGGATCTCACGCTTTTTTTTCCTCTGACAAAACTGACATATTATTGACTGTTTTTAACTGTTAAGCTAAATTACTTAATGATTCTTTCAGGAAGGAAAATATGGAGCTGACGCCTCACTCTCACACTCTAATCATTTTCATCCGTAGTATGTACACGAGTACATAATATTTTTTTGCAGGAACGTTTTAAAAAGTTTCTAACGAAGTAATACATACATTTTTAAGCACCGAGCACGCATGCATGTGTGTAGGTATGCATGAAAATGCAAAGTTAAAGTTTATTGGGAAAATCCGTAATTCTTCACTAGGACTTGGAAATATATTTTTTATTGCAGGTAATTTTTTGTTTAGTACAACTACAGACTACAGGCGCATCTATTATACTTACTACTTTATGTCTCCTTCCCTATTTTATTTTGATACGGGTTCGTTGCGTGATAGTTCAAAAGTAGAAAATATGTCAAGAAAGAAGAGAAAGGGGGGAAATATAAGAGCAGCTTAATATGAATGTATGTTACGTGGTCTGCTTTTCGGCATTTCCTGGAATAATACAAATACATACCTACATCAGCCTATTCGGATTCAGTTCAGACGGGCTATGCTCTGCTATAGCTCTATGCCTGTGAGAAGTGAAAATAATAAGAAGAGGAGGAAGAAGAGTTACACTTCACACAGAGGAGAAGAGCAATAATATGTATGCAATAATAATGCACAAAAAAAGTGAAGTGAGTGAGCGGGATATCCAACGAATGACAAAATGCTATACATTTTCTGGGAAAAAATACCTGGATAGGTAATATTGAATTGGAAAGTTGTGGAATAACCAACTACCTACATATACTCTTCAGAGACCAAGAAGACTGCATCAGAAAAAAAGGTAGAGGCAGCATGCATGTATGTAGTACTACATATTACTGCTACTCCTGAGCTGCTAAACTATTCAGGTCTGTCTGTCACATGTCAGTTCAGTTTCATGTCAATTTTTTGATTCCATGACAGAAGAAAACGGATTTTTTTTTACCAGTACTCTCAGTCAGTATATTCAGTATTCGTAAGTACATTACTAGAAGAAATTTTCTTGGATACATTTTTTTCACTTGTTTGTGAGGTGTGCAGTGTGCAATATATGTAATATTGGGTGTTCCATCTAAATACCTGCTTCTCCTGCTTGCTCATGAAAAAACATTATGCTTTTCAGGTGAAATAAAGCTCGGCTTTCAGGTTTTGTGACTACTACATACTTCCTTCCCACCATTTCCTGCTCTATTCCACTTCAGTTCATTCAGTTTAGGAAGGAAGAAGGAGGTGGTGGTGAAGGAGAGGAGGTGGATGATAAAGAGTAAGGCTAAAGAGTGATGTCGATACAAGGCTTCCTTTTTTTACTCCTACTTAACCGCATAAAACCAATGCACAAATGATAAAATAAAAAAAGAATAAGTGGAATCCAATTTCTTGCAAAAAAATATTCCATGAAAAGATTTCAATAAATCTTGTGGGGGTAGTTAGAAGGATCACGCGAAGTGAACGGTAATGCAAAAATATAATGCAAATTTAGACCAGTTTTAATTTCTCGCTAGCGTTCGCTGATTCCTCGAAATTTAAATGTACAAACTATCAATTTAAAATTAATTTATTTATCTTTATCTTGAAGAATTTTAAGGAATGAATTTTGAAGTTTATAGAAAAAATCATTAAATCTTACCATAAGAAAAAAAAATTGTCAAATGCATCAGCTCTCTTAATCTGCTTGTTATCTTGTGTGCTTCTTTGTAAGTTAGTTGAAACGATGTCTTTCAATTGCAAGGCAAATCAGCGCTCAGCAGAAAACCTGACTTTTAAACAGTTCTTGTAAGTCCATTGTTTCCAAAAGATTTTGAAAGGCATGGACAGATCTGCTTAAAAAGTGAAACTTTTTCCATAAGATCATTATGACAGGCTTGAATGTGTGCGGCTTGAATAAAATCATTTTGGAGGAACAATGGAGCACGTTCCAGTAGCTCCTCGTGTGCATCTAAGAAGACCTCTAAGCCTTTATTCCGTTTTCCCCTGAGAGTTGTTCAAACAAGAAAATGGGAAATGTACGAAAGCGGATTTGTATTGAGAGTTTAAAAAAGCAAGTCAAGTTCGGGGATATATTTTGCTGAGCTTATTATTATCCTTTATCCTCTCATAAATTCCTCGTCTCATTGTTTGAATGCACACAGACAGAGGGAAAGTAGAAGGGTTCGTCCTGTTTTTTTACAAGGAAAGCACAAGCACAATACCAAAAAAAATTTTCTCTGTTGAGAAGAGTTACTTGCATTAGATTTCTCCCTACCACAATATAATATAATGCTCTTCATTTATGCATTGTGGCTTTTCGTTTAAGCTCACCCGAGCCAGAAAAAAGCCCACCACGCGCGCCGAGAGGCAAGGAGCTTTCAAGAAGATCTGCATCCATTCCATTCCATTCATTCACAAAATAAAATGCGAGTTGATTGGGAAATTTTACTGCGTACCTTATGTACATGTCAGGTTAGGAAAATACAGAAGAACGGAAACTTTTTTTCCCCAATTTTTTTCGTCCTTTCTTTCCTTCAAACTGAAAAAAAACCTGACTGAGCAGAAATGACTGTTAAGCATACAATGAAATGACAGAAAACCCAAGTTCTCTGGACAAACACTATTGCATAATATATGAATACGCTTATTATGAATTCTCTATTCCGCCGCGCCGACACGAGCGAAAGTTGACAAAAAAAAAGTGGCCGAAAGTAGTAGGAGGAATTCACCTGCTAATTCTTCATTCATGATAATAATGATTACGATCGCTTTGTGGGAATACAAGTATGCTAGTATGGATATAGTAATAGTACATATGAAGCGGAAGCGGTCGACTATGACTATGATTATGATGATGACGACGACGATGCAAATGCAAATAATGCCGAGGCTAAATCACTATTTCACATTGAATTAATTATGTAGCAAGGTGAATTCACACAAAAAATCATCGATATATTTTGCAGGAGTATGGCTCAGGATATTGAAGAAAAGAAGCATACAAAGGGAAATGGGGTGATTTGAGACGTACATCATAATATACTTTTCCATAAAACGTCAAAAGAAACGTCGCATAATAAATACAATGCAATGAAAGGAAATCCGAGTTATTTATATTCTCATGAAGGTGGATGGATCTAGAGAACTTTGTTTGAACCACACACGTACAAAAAAGAGAAAATCTTTTGAATTTTCGATTTCGACGGAAGGAAGGAAGAAACTTCTTTTATTTCTTTTAGGTAGGTAGGTGTAGGGAGGTAGTGAGTGAATGAGTTGCATGATTTGAATGAGATGGAAAAAATAGTCTGGAGTCTACATTGTTCTCGGGTGGCATCACCATCATCATCATCCATTTCGACAGGATTATGAAATTTATGGAGGCATACAAACGTTGTACATTTGTTGCGTTATTGCGTGTTCTTCTCTATTTATAATTCTCTGAGTGAGCCAGGTAAAATGCATACTGGATACAGGATCCCATGCCCCGTACTATTTTATATCGAGCTCTTGTTACGTTACATCATCATCATATCATCGTAATTGTACACCAGACCAGACCACAACACAACCGACAACCACACCACATATTTGATTAGGTAGATGGTGGTCCAAATTGAAGAGGTTTGTAGTTCTGAGGGAGAAAGGAGTCGAATGCAGTGCAGGTGCAGGTGCAGTGCACTTTTACTACTACATGCACTGCACTTTCTTTTCATTTCTTTTTTGTCTACAAAAAGCAACATAAAACCGTTAACTCTCCTTGCGTTCCACCATCATTGCAATATCTGTCAAATCAAATTAGAAAAGACTGGTGGTAGCAGTGGTGGTGGCGATGGTGGTGGTTGATGCGTTCAGTTCAACTCAATTTTTTTTCAACAATATCCGCCCGCATTCTTATTCTTGGTGTCTTTTTTATTACAAAATATCATCATCTTGTAAGAGTACAAAGAAGGTTGAAGTAATTCCCTTAAATGGATAATTTTCTTCCCCTCCACACACACACAGAAGTTGAATTAGTGGTTCCGCAGTTTATTGCATGCACTCATGCACCACCACCACCACCATCACCACCGCCTCTCATAAAAAAATGTTGCATAGGTAAATTGAACAATTGGTGATGTGATAGTGATAGCAATAGCGATGATCGTGATCATGCATGATCGTGATGGAACAACAAGACGACGATTTCTTTTTTTTTAGAAAATATATAAGGTTTTCTAGTTCATTTACCTATGCAATGTACAGATGCATGCAATGAACTTTGGGAACTTTCCCCTGAATGCAATATTGACTGACTCACTCCTCCTTTTTAGTTGATGAATCTTTAATCAAAAGGAGGGTAACTTTTGTACAACAATGCAAGTAAAAGTTGCATATTATATGCTTCATAATATGATATGCATTATTGCAAACGTGAGAAAGAGGTTGGATTTTGATTAGTTCTTAATAATACTCATACTTGGGTGATATAATATAATATAATATGCCCACATGATATTATAATGCAATCAATGATTCATGAATGCATTATGTGCCATCAACTTGCCTAATCTAAAAAAGACAAGGGGACATCCCTATTAAATATTCATGCATGCATTATGCATAGATAATCTTCTTAGGGTAGAAGTAGCTGAGGAGAGGGGGATGAGCTGTTGTGAGCTCGAGCTGTTCCATGCAAATCGGGAATGTGGATCACGCAATAGCAATAGCACTTGCACTCTTGCACATTTTCTATACAAATGAAGGTAGAATAAATAAAATTTCAAATATGAGAATCGTTTGCCCATAATATGAACATAGCATGTGTGCTATTTCAAGTAATGCAACAATAGAAACAATGCAATTCACAACACATGGCATGGTAATGATATTTACCTTTAAGAGGGGGCTAAATAGCCATAGAAAGCTGGAAGTATTTCGAAATGCGCGATCCAGAATTTAAATTTGTTTCCAGCGTGCTGGAAATTCCGGCGAATAAC
>JAHZNI010002338.1:0-20220 GCA_027744415.1 Seira ritae | reverse complement strand
ATTTATTTTGATAAAATTACTTAATTCTACTTCATTTTCGACTGAATCTCAGTAGTTATCTGATTTTAATTGAAGTTTTGATTTGGTTTTTTGACTAATTACTTGACGATCTTTAATTTTTGAGTTAAAATGTTTCTTGACTTGGATCCTTATAAAAACTGGGATCACTTCGATCCTAAAAGCCCCTCATTTGTAATGTGTCTTGAGGACTACTACTATCACTTCATGTTGAGTCCACATGCACCTCCAGACTTTAGGCGGAAGGTAAAGTCTAGAGTTAAATTGCCAATCACCAATTTCAATCGGCCAACCATCATCATAAATAATTTTTTTTTATCGGCTGAGTTGTCATTGGCATGCTTGTCCATTGTCATGACACCAGCAACTTCTCATCTCTTCCTACCTCTCTCCGATAATTAAGCTGTGCAAATTAATCTTTTCATTTAAAAAAATTGGAGTTGATCCATCTAAATATAAATTAGTCATCTGTTTTTGCATATCTTTCGATTTTTTGTAAGTACCTTTTGAAGCACCCTCTTTAGCACCTCCTTCTTAGCTTTCTCCTTACAAAACATTTTCCTTACTTTTCCCGGCAGATCCCGAGCGATGAATGGGTGAATGGTATGGTGACCACTGAGCTCCGTTTCCAAGCCGACGGTAAACTTCAAGGACAAGTGAGCTATGTGAGTTACGGCCAAACCTTCTTCCTCCCGTACGAGAAGGAGGACATCGAGGGTAGTCTCATCCTCCGTCCGGAAGACGTTATCACCTTCCAGGTTGTGTCGAAGCAGCCCAGCGGCATCCTCATGGCTAGCAAGATCCGCGTCGAGAAGACTGCTTCCGGTGGTCCTCCCAGATACATGGGAGTGGTGAAGTCTCTCAAATATAACTACGGATTCATTGAAACGGCGGATGGCGGTTCAAACAAGAACAAGACCAAGGAGTTGTTCTTCCACTATTCCGAAATCAAGAGTCCGGAGGGCGTCTCCGTCGGTGACTACGTCGAGTTCAGCTTGCGAGTCAAGTTTGCGGGCAAGCACGAGGTACTTAATTCAATTGATGTAGTAGTACCTTATTGTACATTCAACAATTAGATACTTAATTAGAAATTAATTTAGTCATTACAATTACAATAATGTTTGCTATTAACACAGGGCAAAGAACTCGCCTACGATGTTATCACGCTGCCCTATGGAACCTTTGGATTTCCTTCAACTACGGCGATGCCGGACATGGACTTGGCCCAGCGTCTTCAAGGAATGGAGCTCTGATTCGCTTGATGTATCCGCTACTGCTACTCTAGTCGGATTCAAGTCAACACCGGAAATGGGCATAATATTAACGTCTTTCTTTTACTACCATGACAGTCTTCTCATTACTTTTGTTTAGGATAATTATAAAAAATAATCTGTTGTACCTTTAAGTTTAATTTTTAAGTTCATTCCAGCCTCCACAATTATAATTTTTCTTTAAGTAGAATCACATTTAATTTGATTGAGGACATTCCTGTCTGACCATGTATGTCGTGTCCATCTTCTTCCTGCTAGACTTAGGAGAGACACGTAAGTTTGAAAATATCCTCTACCTTTTCTACTACCTATTACTCATTCACTATCTTCATGACATGAAATGAGATTCACTTGTTGTTCGTGTGGATTTGATGTTTTGCAGGTTGGGGTTGAGCGTAGCCCAGATGTGAAGCACATGTTCTTCGTCGCGTCATGGGAACAAGCTTCGAGTTGAGGAATGAGGATTGGTGCTGCTGCTATTACCATAGGCATAAGTAATACAGAATAGTAATAGTAAATAGGCATTACATATTGTATTTAGTGTAGTGCATGCGTCGGCTGTTGGGCTCTAGCTCTATCATGTTTTCCCTCTGGGATTTTCCTCCCTTCAGCTCAGTCATGATCTGAAGTTGTAACAGAGACAAGCTTCGTCGAGAGCTCTATCAACCCTTTTAGTTTGTGAATTTTATCTTGAACCTGTCAATTGTGTTTTAAAAAACCTTCTTCTTAATGCATGCCTTTTGATTACTATATGCAGCTAGTGAACTAAGTTTAAATATTGATTGATAAGTAGTTATCTAAGTAAAGTGAGAAGACATTTGAATAAGTTATTGTTAGTGACACTCTGTAGTGAACATTTTTGGAAGAAAAGCATAAAAGTATAATTGTAATGGATAAGCAATAGCCTTATCTGTAGCTGTAAGGACTAATGTTAAGTTTTAATTGTGAATTCAATTTGCAAATCTATTTTATCTGTACTTGTTGGTGTGCTGGAAGTTGATTTGGTTTGGACTGTTAATAAAATAAGGTAAGCCCATAATATGTATCTGGTTTCTAAAATCTGACAGCCACCCTTCTCATTCTGATATCCCCATTTTCCGCTCCGTATCCTCTTTTCCTGTCTGCTTCTGCTTAAAAGAGAAACAGAAAATGCATTTAGCATTTTTACTTGTTGCCATTCCGATACATATGCCTTACTTACCTAACCACTAAACTATGAAATAGGGATTTACCCTTTTCCGGTCTTCAGTCTTCGCAAGTCAGTCACAGAAGGTGGAGGTAGGAAAGAGGGGTGCATTTCAATGTTCAAGTTTTTAAATGGAAGGCTTAAAGGACCAAGCCAAAATCAAGTGTAGGTATTTATGCAAAGCAAAGCTATGTAGGTACCTATGTAGTATTTCAACCGGACCTTGACTATCTAAGCAGTTTATTAAACCCTTTCCTTGAACCTCTCCGCCATTCTCTGTTTCCTCTCATGTGAACAATGAAAAGGCGATTCCTGCGTTTTCACAGCATCATTCCAAATCCCAATTCGGTTTAAACTTTTCCATGTCCATCGAATCCCTTCCTAAGCGTTTGCAGCTACGAGCTACATAATATATAAATTTCTATTAGAATAATTTAATATCTATTTATAGCGAAATCGGATTTCGTAAAATATTTGCATATTATCAACCTAACTATACTCCTCTCTAGTCTCTAGTGCATAGTGTAGTACTAAAGTAAATTATAGCAAGGCTATTCATATTTTATATTTATTTATATTGCCATGCTCATGCTCATGGATGAAAGACATGAAGGCTGAATTTAATTCATTAACTTCATTGAGCGATTGCTATTGCGATTCTATTACCTTGTCCCATGAGTTATGAGTGACGATGACTTATAACTTTATTTAAATGACCAGTAGTTTAATAGTTGAGCCAGTGAAGTCGTAGTCGACACATCTGAAAATGGTGTGACGACGATGACGCTGCTGTTGCTGCAGCGCAGCGAAAAAAAAGTATATAGCTACTGTGTTTGTTTTGATCAATATCATCATTATCATCATCATATCTAGTCATACGACAGATAAGATAGATGCCTTGGAATTGGAATGATGACGTCCCACCCCACTTTTTTTGGAAGTAAATTAACCAGACTTGCTGAATCCTTCGTCCATTAGTCAATATTTTTATGTACATATTATTCCGACGAGAGACTAGAGCAAAAAAAAAGAATTCTTCTAGATTAGATTGATATAGATAGATAGATATAGATGCATTTGACTTTACTTTAGTCGACCAAGGTCACCTTTTCATGGAAAAGATGGAAATGTCAAATTTGCCAATGGATGGGCTCTTGTTCCATGAAATCTTTTTTTATATAAGTCGCTAGCATTTTTCATTGTGCAACTGAAATCCTCAAAGGGCAGCGAAGCCATTGTGGCTATCGAGCAAATTTTTCTTTCGTTTGCAATAAAGCTTTTTGACACCAACCATTTCAGAAAGGAAAGCAACCGCGCATTTGCTCGTAGAGCCTCGGACTGGCAACGTTTTTAGCATGCAAATTGCAAATAGTAACGAATCCTTTTAGTCAGACAGTTGCACAGTAGCAGTAACAATGCAGTTGTAATTGTAGTTTTGTAACGATAACGATATTTTATTTTTTGGGCCACCTTAAATTTAAGTTTTAAAAAATTATTGAGTGGTACTTTTTGCTTGCATTTGTATCAATGTATCATGTATCGCGAAGACAGTGCAGTGGCGTGGGTTGTGGCGTTGATTTTAGCGCTCTGCACTGATTCACGTTATGTTATAGTAAAGCTCAAATTGTTACTTCGTAAAAAGGATTTTTTTATTATTTGGGTTGGTTTTGGTTTGCTGTTGATAGTTGAGCAGTTTCAAGCTCTTCATTAAATTACTTATTTTGAATTTGACCTCATCATCATCATCATCATCATCATCATCATCATCATATCCATCATCTATTTAACTATTACCTCATCTCTTGTGATCTGCATCAATTGCATCTTCTACAAGTTCAATTCACTTTCATTTCGTTACATCATCATCGTCATCATCACCAGCACTACTACAACTTGTTATCACATCACCACTACTACTGCATACTATAACTCCGTATAACTCTAGCTCGTTCTTTCTTGTCTCAGGAGAAGGAATCACGATATGCGATGCAAGTTTTGCAGAGAGATGAATTTAATTTATTGTTGATGCAAATGCAAAGCGAAACCTAACCCGCTCCTCCTTTACATTTTCATTATTCATCGTCATCATCACTCATAAAAAACCACACCACATTTAGAGGAGAGCAGTGAACATGAACAAGGGTGAAAAGTTGAAACTCTGACTTGACGAAAGTGTCATTAACATGATGAGATATTTTTTCGTCTATCTATTTGAAATATGAAACTCTTGAAATACGCATTTGCAAAGCAAAAGGGTGACCACATGTTAAATATTGTGTGTCCTGTCCTTTTTCAAAGGGAGCCATGGCTCATCATATGTATTATCATATCATATCTAATTCTGGCTATTTTATCAACTCATTTCAAACTTTTGCTAATTTTTTTATAAAAAATTATATAACAAGCCAAACCTTTCTTCTTAACTCGTTCGTCCTTACTCCTGAGCTTAAAATACAAAAATCATTTCAAACAATATATTTCGGAAAGTTGGAGTTAGGAATTGCATTGCAATATTCCCTCCCGAAAGTATTGTAGCAAAATCTTAAGATTTTTTTATATAAGGTCTAAAACTATGAAATGATGAGATCAGTGGAAAATATGCGGAGGCCACTGGCGCTGGCATGTGGTGGAAATGCTGGTCTTCTGGGGCCTTCACTACTTCACTTTCCTGTGCTCGCCAATACAATATAGGTACATATAAGGTAGTAGTACCAGTGCATTGTTTTTTGTATTTAATTTTTATGGCGTTTTGTTTGTGTAGGTAGTTAGATTGTCGACACGACATTGAATTTAATGGTGGTGGTGGGCATTCGCAAAATTTCGATGGACAATGAATGGACATGGACACTTTCATATGTTAATGTTCATAAGTCAAGATTGATCATGATCATCTATTCCTTATACGATGACAATGCTATATGTATTATTATTATTACTATGACGAACGCCATCGTAATCATAATTGTAGGTTGTACTCAGACGATTCTGGAAAAGGGAAGTTAGGAATAGGATACTAAAGAAGCTTATTTTGAAAGAGGTAGATGGTAGATAGAATTACGTTTCATGAATGGTTTCATGTTCATTCCTCTCTGCCACAAGTAATTATTTGGGACAGAAGGTACAATAGTTGGTAGTAATTGTCTCATCGCGATCTATCTCGAGATTCTCGAGCGCTTGCATATTAATGAGACTCTTCCTTTTAAAGGAAGTAATTTAATAATGAGCGCAAAGTTCAGTGCAGCGTCAAGAAGCATTCCAACAACGGCTTCTCAAACAAAATGCC
Organism: Seira ritae; assembly: GCA_027744415.1. NCBI lineage: Eukaryota > Metazoa > Arthropoda > Collembola > Entomobryomorpha > Entomobryidae > Seira > Seira ritae. The sequence continues at coordinate 14,462 of JAHZNI010002338.1, read as the reverse complement.
ACATCAACCAACGACAACGACAATATTTCCCCTGAAATGATTTTGATGCTGACTGCTGACTAAAATATTATTATGGTTTCATTTTTATCTCTCCCAAGAATAAATAGGAAGATAAAAGAATTTTTATGCTTTGTTTAATCTAAACATTATATTCGAAACTTTAATGGCGTGATGAAAATAATATTATGTAGTTTTTAATGCTGAGACAAACTTTTCATGAAAGCTAAATTAAGCAAGTTAATATTAATAAGCTAAATACTCAACAGAACACATCGTGCCGTGCAGAGAGATAGCTGACTTGGCTGGAATTAAGATGTAAGGAAAATAAGACTAATGGGTGCAATTAAGATGACGATTAGTAATCACATCAAGAAATGAGAGCAATATTATTTAGTGAGTTATGCCTGTGCAGTCTCACAGAGATTACTACAGGCATTCAAGTAGGCAGTCAATTTTCATGAAGAAATTTTCTTCGAAGGGATAAAAAGAAGCAGTGATGATGTGAATTCCTAAAGTCATAATAATAATATTGTTTGGGATGTAAGATAAGAAGTACCAAATATTTTTTTCTTTAATTTTATAAGGCTCTCGTCGTCATTAATCGTACTCGTAAATCCAAAAACGTATCACGTTCGTTCGTTCGTCCGGACGATATAAAAATCGCGACATGACTATAATCCGCACGCCGACGACGCCAAGCAAAAAGCCACACACACGCTCAGTACAAAATACAGAAGCGAACTAGTTTTTTAAAGGTGGAGAATCAAATCATCCTTCATCATTCAATATTTTTTATAGTACTTTGGCTAATTTCATTTGTCACGTGGCATACAAGAATTTTCAAGTGTTGCGAATTACTGACAACGACAACCGACAACGAACATATCTAGTAGCATTTATTTTTCTTTCTTGAAACTTGAAACAAAGGACTAAATACATACTCCCTTTTTGTCTCAAGTTAAGTCCCAAGAAAACATGAATTAAATTTAAACCACAGATATTTTTTTCCTCGTATTTGGATTAAGATTGGATTTGAAAGATTGGGCACAGGTGCAGGTACTGCACAGCACATGCATGAGCACGGGTAAGTAGTAGGTGTGCATGTAGTATTTCATTTCAGGAGGAAGAGAGATTTTTCTTTGTTCTTTCGTGATCACCACGATCATCTCATGACATGCTTTGCTGTTTACATATTATCATGAACAAAAACAATGCAATGCAAAGAAATTGAATGGATTTTTTAAAGGCTTATCTGAACTGAATTAAACTGAGCTATTTAAATTGAATATCATGATAAGCAGACCAGACCAGACAAGACACTTACTTGAGGCGACCTGACCAGGGCATTTTTTTCCTTTTTCTGCTCCATTTACGGTTTACATTGAGAACTTTGAGGATTTCTCCATTCCTGCTCTGGCCTGGCTCAGATCAAGTAAATGTAATATGTCGTAAGACATACACGATGTACCTGTCATGTCTATGTAGATATGTGATTGAGGCTATCGATAACCCATTGCAGTGCAACAATGATAATGATAATGCATTTATTTTGCATTCCAAATGGAATTGAAAAAATTCTCCAAAAAAGTATTCTTGAGAATTATAATAATGAAATGAAGTAATAAAGTTTATTTGTTGTTTTTATTAAGTCATTAGCCTTTCTCATCGCATCTCCTTGAGCGTGGAAAAACGCTTAAAGTTCTTTATGCCATGCCACAAACACAGAATTTTTTATTTGATGAACCTTATTCTCTGATTCATCATCATCATATCATCTAGATCTGCGGTTGATAGTTGATTGTATGCATTGCATTGTCAGTGAACTGAAGAAGCTGAGGAACTCTTTAATGACGATAAAATACGAAGAAGAAAAAAACTTTCTTTTTGTTTATCATTCTTAGGTTTACAATTTTCAATGGTATTCATTGGCTCATTTGCCACTGCAGCACTATGCACTGCAATCTGTGTTACATTGCATTATATATTTTTTAATGAATGAGGTGAATTGATGAACAAAGAAGGGATTCATGCAAAAATAAGAAGGTGTTAGGATTACTATCTATTACAAGTGCAATTCTTTTTTCGTGGGAAGTAGGCATATTTATGCTGTGTATGTACATATGTAGTATGTTCTCTTCTTCTTGTAAATTTTGAAAAAAGAACGGTAATGATATGATATATATAAGATGCTTCGGTTTCGTTTGACTTAATTGCTTTATGAAGCCATTAGTAAATTGTACATAGGAAAAAAATTGTTTTTGTTGCAGTTCAAATGCTGTACTGTACATTTTGGATTTGGACTTAGCAATTCAAATGTGTTTGCTTGAAGAAACTGAAACTGTTGATGCTAAATATAATATAGCATAGTTGTAGTGTTTTCAAAAGAAAGTAAAACGGACGGACTAGTGACTCGAATGAGAATTAAAATTGCAGAAAGAGCGAGAGAGAGAGAGAGAGAGAGAGAGAGAGAGAGAGAGATAATTAAAATTTCAGAAAGAGCGAGAGAGAGAGAGAGAGAGAGAGAGAGAGAGAGAGAGAAGGATTTCTGACCTGACTGAATAAAAAATACATTTTAGCTTTTAAATTTAAGATTGGATTGCATTTCCCTTTTCTTGAATTTGAATCAGAATTCTGAGTCTTACACCGCGTGTTCTTTACACTGTACGCGTCTGTCTGTCTATAAAATATGTCAGGCCGAGATTTCGTGAATTATAATGGGAGTAGGCCGTAGGCACCTTAAAATTAATATTTCAGCCAAAATCGGTTTAGACTAAAGTTAATTAACTTTTGATTAAAATATTAAAAGTTTGCTTTGAATCCTGAATTAGGAAAAACAAAAATCAATTTTGATTCTCCTAAATGCAATACTGCTGCTGCTGCTGCTGCTACAATGAATTAGTTTATGTTCTCTGAAGAGGCCATATTTGGCTTTGTTTGTTTACCCTATATTTTCCTCTTGCATCAAACTCAAGTAAGCAAAGATTAGATGAAAGGGAGTCTGTTCACTCATTCAAATTAGAAAAAAAATTGGAAAAAGGATTTTTAGGCCGAATTTTTTTTGGATGGGATTAGATTTTGGATTGAGAGTTTAAGCTTGATTTCATTACATTACATTGTTACACAATGACTTTGATGGAGTAATAATCTCAATTCCTTAAAAGTCTTGTCTAGTGTGTTGCACCTGCACCTGTACCTGCTTTTTATGAACTTGGCTAATAATGATGTGCGTGATTTGACGGGCTAATGACTTTGATTTCATTATTCATTTTTCCATTTTTACTTTGATCATGATCATATTCATAATCATATAATGCTCAGTCCTTGATTTAACTTCAGCATAGAATTTAATTTCTTATTGATTATTTATTGATTTTCCATTTCCAAAGTAGATTTTTTTGTTGCACTTGCATTTGCAGCCGTTGGAACCGGAGCCACAGAACTTAAGTCAAATCTAAGCCTCTGCTTATCTACCTTCATAAAAAAGTAAAAGTGGGATTTCCTTTGAAAATACAAATCCCTGCTGCTATTTTTATGACGAAGAGTGCGTGTGGCTTGACTGTAATTGTTTAATAATGATGATGACAATCTCATCATCGTATCCATCCACAGCCAATATTTAACTCTCCACATGACATTTTTTTCGCGAGAGGATATGAAAAAAAAATTTGCAATATGAGCAAATTGCAAAGAAAAGAGATAAAACTTGGTTAAGTCACTTGACTGACTATTTTTTGTGACTGTGACTATCTCACAATAATGCAATGCTATTGAAAAAGTGCAATTGTATTTACAATTCACAATTTACACTTTACATTTTGCAGTCACAATTTTATATTATTTTTTTTTGAGATGGATGGCAGTCATATGAATCATGAAGAAACAATGACATCAAAGCAGGTTTAGCAATACCTGGTTCTTCACTCGTTTCGTGGCAATTGCAACGCAATTGGCAATGGCATAGCAAGGGGTCCCTTGTCTTTTTCTTATGAAATGTCGCAATGGCTACATAATATTATGAATGAATGAGCGGAAAGTTGCAGGGACATGACATGACACAGACACAACAAACTTGGATGTACTGTGCATTACAATTATGTACTGCCACTGCCATAAAAAAATTTGTAATCGAGAAGGGAATCAATAAAAGGTCCTTTTTTAAATATTTTAGCCAGGAGTAATAATTTCTATCTAGTTATGATATATTGTTTTTAGCGATCATATTACAAGATAATAATATCCCACACTCATTCAATTTTTACAAATTAGGTAATGAATGGAATGGATGAGACACTTGAAACATTACATTATTATATTGCAGTGCCTTAAGTACTTTTCTTGTTTGACCGTCGCGTAGTCGTCGATTCTCAATAAATGCAATGCAATGAATGATTTGCGTGGTCGCCGTGTCATCTCAACTAATTGCTGGTTACCACACACGTCCTCCTCCATCCATACTCCATACTCAAGTCAGTAAAATTCATAAGAACGAAATGGTCACGTCACGCCACGTCTATAAAAATGATGCCATAATTTGATCTTCAAAATTCGAATGATTTTTTAAATATTTTTTGTGGTTTTGAATTTGCTGAAATAGTCAAGTCAAGTCCGGAATATTTTCCGAGTGAGGGAGGAGGAGGATGGATGTCTTGTTGGCTCTAGGTGAATTCCATTAAAGAAGTCATTTCTACACGACAGCGACAGCGTGCCATGGCATTGAGCAGTCGATTAAATTGGAGAAATTAAGTAGACATTTTGGCCCCGACACAAAAAAATATATTATGAAGAGATTGATTGGAAGATAAAAAGCGAGGAGCTATGGCTATAGCTAAATATTTTGTATTTGCATTTGCACTACATCTGCCTGCACTCGCTTGGTTCCTCTTCATTTCATTTGAAAATGTTCGCACGAGTCGAGTCACTCAAGTCAAGTCAAGCCAAAGCCTGTCGGTTCAATTCATCAAATGTATAAATTTTTAGTAGGTATGCATGCTAAATCAAGGATTGCATTTATTTGCACGTTTCTCTTTTCATCCCGTTCATCGTGCCCATTTCAATTTTTTCCATCTTTGAAGTTTGCAATTGCGACAGTCAACAGTCCCATTTTTAGACTGTGACAGGACAATGAAATGGAAAGGGAGACTTTGGCTTGGTGTGGTGCATATGCCAGTTAATTTCTTGCATTTGGTTTCGGTCGCATCCTTTAAATTAAGTTCAATTTATGAAACTTCAATTGTTGAGCCGGATTCATGAGAATTTCGCAATCCAAACAAATGGATACGATTACCATAGGACTCGGACTGGAGTCGGTTAAACTTGCGCCTTGCCTTGTCATCTTGCATTTGCATATTGTTGACATGACGCTATCTTGATCAGGAGCTCCTACAGGCATGGAATATAATGATTCATTAAATAATATTTATAATGGATTTTAATTAATTCAGGATTGATTCGAGATAAGCATCTTGATTTTTTTCTTCATTGCAAAAAAATATTGCTCTTATCCTCACCCTCCTCTCCCATAGCTAGCGCAAGAGTAAATAGTAAATACGAGTGCAGTAGAATAGATGCATATCATATTTATTCTGTTCAGTTTTCAGTTTTTTACTAGAATTTTAATTTCAAGCCACTTTTCCTCATTTTCCCTTACAAAATATTTGCCAGTACATAACATGAATATGAATAGAATATCATTTTTAGTTTTTTTGCTATTCCCAGATTTTTTTAGTCTGTGACTATATAATAATAGCAAAGTACTAGTACTAGTACGGATATGAATTGAAGAGAACGAGTCTAATTGTAATTGTAATTACAAATACAAATTGCGCTAATGCCTTATTATTCAACATTTTTTTGAATATTTTTTTTTGCCTTAGTACGTATTTTACTATAATTGCGCTGAAAAAGGGGAAGAGTGAAACATAAATATTTGCTTGAGATTTTAATTGAAAATTATAGTAAGTATAATTTCAACTTGCCATTTCATTTTCTCATTGTATTCCGCAAATAGAAATACTAATACTTATGCACGCACAAATATTTACGATGGGTTAATGACTGCTACTTTACTTGATTGACATGATCATGCTCATGCTCATGATCGGCTAAGCCAAGTTCTAATGAATATCTATCTATCTAGCAATAATAGTAGTATTAAAGCGCTCAATTGAGCTGAGAGAATCTCAATGAAGCACTATAGGCATATGCAATGCAATATGCAATAATGGCGCTAACAAAACGGATTTTGAGAATCTCGGGAAAACTTTTTCAATCAGAATCAGAATAGAAACATAAATGTATCTTGAGAGTTTGCTCAGCAGATTGAAATCATCGAAGCGTGAGTTACTTGATCCATCATAGAAAACACTATGTAATTTTACTTCATGGCAGCTGTGCTGTGTGCTATATTTTTTTACAATGTAATTTTCCTTTTCCTATTTAATATAATATATTTTTTTGGAAGTAGGCAGTTAATTTCCCTTTTTATCATTATCATCACCATCATCATCAATTTTTAGTCTGCATTGCATCTATCACTATCACTATCCATCCTCAAGGTATGAATTCATTTTCAAGCTGTTCACTCCCACTTTAAAATTCTTCAAGATTCAAGTGTGTGGATGTATTTATGTAGTTTGTAATATGTACCATTTCAATTCAAAATTGCAACAATTGAAATGAATACATTAAGTATTATAATACGGAATGACTACTAAAAGGTGCGTGGTCTTCTTGGTGCGAGCGACTGCGAATGCATAAGATTCAATTTTTCCTTTCGAGAGATCCTTTTCTTGGGCTATTTCACACCTACTTGAGTATCTCTCTAGAATTAAAGTAGTTCTAAAGCCGAGATATATTTTTTCATCTTGGAGTTTGTTTGCATGGCATGGCAGTTGGCTTGACGTTGGCAGTTGTTTGTTGGTCATTTTACTTACATTTTTCATTCCTCATAATAAAGTATAAATATTTTTCCTTGACGAGGCTGATCGTGTTTTATGTTAATGTAATGGGATAGGATAGAAAGGAGAATGAGCAGAAAAAGAAACACGTGGTGGTGAAATATTTTTGTAAGGCTCATTCCCATTCCGTGGAAATGGAATTGGCCTTAAAGTTGGCTACTTAAGTAACAATAAATTTTTTTGGTGAATGAAGGAGAATTCACTTTCATTTACTATTTATTTACTGTTTACATTCACATACAGTAAGTAAGTACATATACTATGACATGTATGTTTTTTATTTTTGCAAACCAAAAAATGCCAACTGCAAACTAACAGCATTCCTCTGCTTTGACTAGAGGAATGACACGAGATATATGTATGTGGACGATTTTTTAGTTAATGATGAAACAATAAATTTCAATTTATTCCATCGCATCGCATACATATGTACATGTAGCAATTTATTGGTAGTGCTATCTAAGTGGCGCTGTGACAAAAATATATATTCTTGGCATCATGGCTTTCTAAAATTGTTCCCTGTCACTGTCTATGTCTGAGTGAGTGTGGTGGTGGTGTTGGTGGTAGTTTAAAAAAATTATAGGTTTCACATGAAAATTATTGTCTCTTTATTTGCTTAAATTGCAGTTGAAATGGTGGTGCTTCGTATTTCATTTAGAGTTACGATTACATGCTAGTGCTCTTTGCAATCTGCAATTATTATTGCCTTACATTGTATGTAGTTCATGTTCATTGTTAATGTTTATAAATCCTGAAGTATTCCGTTCGTTTTCATAGGTAAATTATATTTTAGAGTCCGCGGACGCCACATATCACAAGCAGACAGGTGGAAATTGGAATTGAGCTGTATTGACAGAGCAAAGTGTAATGTGTGCATTGTTTGTCCATTAAGGATGTCATCAATCAATAGAATATGATGCCTTATGTAACTTTATTGTTGCAATGCATTGCATTGGCATGGCATATTATTTTTTTTCTTGTCACTGTTGCTGTTTCTTTCTGCAGCGAATAGCGATGCGATAGTTTAGTTCAAAGTGGGAGGTTCTCACTATAAATAAGTAACTTTGTCGAGAGTATATGAATATCATATCATTTCATTTATATATATATATTTTTAGAGGTCACTGCATCAATAAATGCAGCACAGCGTTTTGTTTGTCATGCATTGTTTTGATAGGAGGGATTATAACGGTACCAAAATAGAATGTCATTTCAGTTTTGTATAATATGCTTATTATTTCCCTAATCTAACTGCGAATCGATGTCGACGACTTAAAATCTGAAGGAAAATGTTTCTCCCTCAATGACATTGGATTCTAAGATTTCGTGTTCAAGTTTAACTTTCATTTAAATAATATTTTATGATGACATGATCGATCCAAGAATTTGAATCTTTTACAGATTTACTCTGTTCTTACTCTGACTATTTATATTATTTGACGGCGCCGTGAATGACATCTTCCATGAAATGATGCTCACGCATAAAAATTAAAAAAGAATTGTACCTAATTCTAGATTTGAACAGGCACATATGTACATAGGTATTATTTTTTTATTTTCCATTGTTCCAGCTTGAGAGTTGCGAAAAATATGTATATTCGCTATTGTTAAATTTTTTGCATTGGAAAAATTTTAAATTTTTATGGTTGGTTTGATCAGCGGCCCGGCCGGTCGTGTTGTTTGCATGCATTCATATTTCAATTTAAAAATTGCAGAATCCACTTGTTTTTTTTAAATAGCCTTTTATTGCTTATTGCGATTGCTTCTTTCCCCTTCTAAGTAAAAGTCATGTTCTCCGAATTGCAATTGTACTTATACGAGCGCCGAGTGTTAAAAAATATTTTTTTTTAATTAGAATGGAACCATAAAAGTAATTTTTGTGCATCATTGAAGACATGAAGACACGTATGTAGATATTTAAATGGTCGGGAAAAGTTGAGGTGTAATTAAATACAGCCATAAAACATAAAACCAGGCCGAGACTGAGACCGGCTATTGTATGGTTTACAGGTAAAAATTGCAAATTTACTTGGAAGGAGGTGTGCATACAAATATTATAATATGAATCATATCATGGCATTTTTTCCCATTCCCGCTGGAGATGTGTGCATGAATAGTTTTCAGTCTTTCTTTAGTGACTTGACTTTGACGGTTCGCAAAGGAGAATGAGAAATATTTTTGATTGTTCGTGTTTCACATTTACATTTCAAATTGTTCTCTGGAGAGCGAAATAATTATTGTGCATTACCTCAGATTTTGAAGGCTTTGTTACAATATATTTTTTTGCTAGTCACCCTAAATTGTCATTGCTGCGTAGTGAGTTGTGATCTCGAGAAATATCGCTTATCTCACTCAGAAGAGCTCAGGTAATTTCTGCTTGTTCATCTACAGACTTACATATGTATATACTCCAAAATTGCCCTAGGCATTGAGTCGAGATTACATCCTTGTAAATCTCTACTTCAACTCCTCCACAATTTCAAAATCATAAAATCGAAAATCCCTGCCTGTTGAATATGCTAATTTAGATTCCATAAATATGATGTTCCCCTTCAGTCATCATCATCATATCCATCCGAGATTTGAAATTCGAGGAGAATGGGAAAGCTAAAGCCATCAAGATTTTTTTACCTATCCTATCATCTTTCCCATCTCATTTTTATCGTTGCATAATAATTCTAGGCAATTGTTTTCAAAAGTCCATGTTACATGTAAAAGATGTACATACATAAATTGTTCTTATCCACAGGCCCAGGCACTAGAGGCACAGGTTTTTACTTTCATTCACAGGTAAAGTGCTGGGCCTAGCCTCGAGTTATTTTGTGGTTGGATAGTTGGATTTTGGATAAGATCGGCAATGCAATACGTATTATTTATGCCACGTTGTTCTTGCTGAAGTTGCACTGGTCTAGTCTGGCCTGGTCTTTACTTTTACGTCAGGGACGACATCACAAAGGCATCTTAGAAGAAGAACACACTTTTTTATGAGGATGAGTACCACGAGAACGTGATAATAAAATACTGTGTAGCTAAGCTAAGCCATGCATGATGATCATGATGATGATGATAGTATTTCAGCGTAAAAGGACCATGAAAAACATGGATCTTGCTGGAGGGGACGTCCTGATTATAAATAGCTTTGGTTATTTTAAACTCGTCCTTTTACTCCTTCCTATACCTCCTCCTCCTCTGCTCTGCTCTGCATTGGATTGCATTGCATTGTTATTGTTGCATCTTATACCTTTATTCTCTTTGGCCGTTTTTGCAATAGAAGAAGAGCTTATTTCTTCCTTCTTAATTTCATTTTCTTGACATTGAATTTTATATTTCTTGTTTGCAGATTCAGATAGATACAGATTCCAAATCTTCAATTCCATACCCATCTCAACCAGCTCAAGCTCATTGTGAACGTGAAGAGAGGCGACTTCTTCCTACAGGTGAGTCTGAAAGCGACCTTTGTTTTTACAATTTTATAATTTACAATGCGAACAAATTAGCCAGGCCAGGTGGAGTCAAGGAGGAATTTTGCAAGGATTTTGTCTCTTCTTCATCGTTCATCCTCTATGATTTTTTAGTCTTAAACAATCCTCTTCATTAGCTCTGGCCTGGCCTGGCCTGGCTTTAAAACTGCCTGACTGACTTTGACTTTTGCATGATGACGTGAGAGAAAAAAAGAGTGCTCTTCAAGAGTAATCGCATGCGCCTTACGTGAGCCAATGTAATCATCCTATAATATCACTATCACTAAAGTATAAAGCGATATGATCGTAAAGTAAACTTGCCATTGCTGACTAACTCATTCACAGCAGTAGGTAATTGACTGACAAAAACTTGATATTTTTTTTTCTTGAGAAAAATCATAATAAAAATGGTATGACTTTGGTGAACTTAAAAATGCTTAGTGCATATAAAACTTTTTTCTCATCGTCTATAAATGCATGCATGTGCTCATCATCATCATCTATCGTGAATCATGAATTGTATGAAATGGCAAATCGTGGTTTGGCAATTTGAGATATTTTCAATTATTTGAACTTTTAGGATGTCATCCTGTTTAGTTCATCTTCATCACCAATGTTTTTTCTACAAAAATCCTTAAAAAGCGGAAATGCTTTGACGAAAATATCAAGAACAAAAAAGAAGGAAAACTTTGGTGATACTTACAACAACGTAAATTGATCTTCTTAATGGCATGCCTGAAGCTTCTGAAAAGCAGAACTACTTACTAAAAGGAGAACCATTCATGCAAACTTGCGACTTTCAAATTTTATGATTTGCAATGAAGAAATTTTACCATTTTTGCCATGATAAAACTTTGCCATTCACAGGTAAAATATCATCTTCATTGATATTTAAACAAATCTAAAGCTTTAGTTTTTTATGGATGGATGCCTGAAAATAGGAAAATGTTGCAGAAAACATTAAAAATCCATCTGCTTCCATTTCCATGCGCCATTCAAGGCATAGATTATAGATCCATCATTATTCCGTCTTCTTCATACCATAGTAAAGTGAATAGTCATATACATACATCAATAATTTTTTTTGCTCACCTTCTATCTGTTCAAAACTAAAAAAAATTTGCCTGGAGAAGAAAAAAAGGCTGTAAATATCTTCGACTATTTTTATATGTGTATTATAATGTTTTTTAATTTTATTACCACGCTTGGATTGGATTGGATCGTGTTCAATGTTCAACTCAAGCCAGGCTAATGATGATATGATATTTTTTTGTTACGTAAATCACGATGATGATGATTGGATTGGATTCGATTGGCTGATTATAATATTATAGGAAATGAAATTGGGATTTGGGTAATGATGATGATCATCACCATAGCGCACACGACTACTTCCTCAACTCCAACTGCAAAATGAAAACGAAGTCTAATCTTCGGTTTTACATTACGTAAAGTATCTGATGTAGAATGTAGACATTTGAAATTGTTTTAGTTGAGGAATGCGAAGAAAAAAATACAGTAAAGTGAATGTGTTTTTCCCACTTGATAGTAAAGGTGACATGACACTTGAATTTAGCGATTGCAAAAAAACGACGTGATGTGATATATTTTTATTTACATTAAAGTCTTTCCTTTGTCTTTTATTACCTGTGGTACGTGATCACTGCAGTTGACAATCGCAATTATCTCACTCTGTCCCTACTCCCTTCTGCACTATCCCAATCACAGCTTATTTCTCAGCTTTTGTCTTGTCGACGAGCAAAGGATGTAATATGGACTATGACTATGGATAATTTGCGAAATTCCCTCCCCTTCTCTTTTTTCCAAAAAAAAATAAAAATCGTATTGCTAATTTTCCCTTTATACCCCTCCTCATTGTTATTTTTTTCTTCAATGAAGGAATGTATTATTATCATTTTTGTTCTTCTCCGTCGTTGTCGTTGTAGTGTAATTCGTAATTAGGAAAAGTACAATTAGATAATCATAATCATGATGGAATAGGACGTGACTCTTTGTAACGTCTTGATACACTTTTGACCTTGGCATGATTTTCCATCGGCATCGGCGGACAACTGCAACCTGCAACAACTTCGGTTACAAACAATACAAGTGAGACTTGTGAAAGGTACTGAAAAAAACTTCAGTGCGGTTTTTCCTTCTCTATATTTGTTTTTGTGGTGACGACGTGGTATGATGGCAAGTAATAAAGCATTTTTTGAAGTTGATTAGGATTTGATAAAGGTTGCGCAAACAAAACAAAAGATCGCATTTGGTCACTCGTGTGATAAATCTTCTTTGATTAAGCATAGGTAGGTACAATTTACTGAGTGGAGTGAGGAGAGGTGGAAAGAGTTCGGTGGTCAATTCAGTGAACACAATTACATTATTTGTTTTGTGATGAGATGAGAGGATGTGCATTATGGAATGATGCAATAATGTACATACTTAATCCATTGTATCTTCTTCTTTCTTTGAGAATCCTCAATTTACACTGATTGAAAAGTTTCCATGAGCAAATGGCAAATACAGTAAATAGGTAATATGTCTTATGTTTTTTTGGATTTCGCAACAAAAACTACTTATGTTCATTTGTCTTAATCAACGACATATATTTTTTGTCAATTTGGGTTAAATTGAAAACACGAAGGAAGAGTCAAGAGGATGAAAAAAATCGGTGCTGGTTGGTGATGGTGATCGATCACTCACTCACTCATTCACTGTGTACTTGTTTTTGTAATTGTGAGAAATTCTTCCGAGCCATTTATGTCAAATAGTTTCTGCGCAGTTCCTGTCCTGCACGTGGATACCTAATTCTGGAACTTTGAAGTTACCTTCTTCAATCAGGAATCCAATAGCTTATAGGTAGTTCAGTTTTTTAAACCCGCTTTTAAAAGTCCCGAGGCGATGCCAGGATATCTAGCCAGGCCAGCTCATATGCAATATTGTATGCGATGCAACTTAAGCTGAATTTTGCAAAATGTCATAAAAAGAATCAAGAAAGTGAATAGGACAAGTCACTGGAAAAAATGTTGTTCCTTCAGGCTATCTAAAACTATTTCAGGTCGGGCCATCATGACTATGAGTATCAGCGCCAGCACTAAATCAGTTTTTTTTTATATCCCCGTGCAAAAACCTGATTTCGCATTCTATCTTATTTTTGCAAAGTTACCTGACTGAGTGCACATATGTATGCAATGTCAAGCCAAGACTCAAGAAGAGCTTTCGTCGTTCGTAATATTTCACCTTCCTTTTTCCACTCAAATCAAGTGTGCAAAAAAATTCTCTTGTGGAGAGAAAAATAGTTTAGTGCATAATACATATGTACATGTAGTATTGACGTGAAGTGTCATGAGAAAAAAATTGCATTCCTTCAATCCAATCTTATCATCATTCTAACTTCTATTCCAACAGCTACAGCTTTATCATTGCTCTTTAGAAGTACATACATGCGTACCTAATGTACCTACGTCTTCTTTAATTTTTTGCTTGTTTTTCTTTTCTTGAGTTGACGATTAATAAAGTGGATGATGAGATAATGATGATGATGACGATCGTGTTTGCTGAAGGAGAAAAACTTCACTTGTGGGATTATCCCGGACGGACGGATGATGATGCATGACATCATCTCCCGTTCTGCTCATCTCATTATTATGATTATGATTATGAAATACATGGAAACACATAATAATATCAGATTTCGAAAATATGTTGCGATTTTTTCTAAATTTTCTTGCACTTTCCTACCTTTCAAAGATTATTATGATGATAATCCAGCATCTAGTAGTGGACTCCTCAACGACGGCAAGACAACAGCTCAAATTTCATTTTCCGTTTAGTATTTAATCGCATGTGTTTCGGTTGTGCGAGGAGATGATGAGATGAGAAATACTTAACCAAGCTTAATATTTGGTAAATTGAGAGAGGACGGGTTAAGTTGTCTAGTGTCGTTGTTGTGCAGAGCTTGCATAATATTGATCAATCAAGCAAAAGGGAGAAAAAAAGTGAAAACAAGTTTTTTTTACATGATCCTGATCCTAATCATCAT
>JAHZNI010002337.1:0-15001 GCA_027744415.1 Seira ritae | reverse complement strand
ATTTTAGGGGATTTACCAAAACATTTCATTGATTCGATTGCATTACATCCGATACCCCGCTGGTATTTTGATCGTGTAAAAAATGGCTTTCGTATTTCACGTCAACAATACTAACTTGCTATCATGCAGTACATTTTTACTGAAACTGACTTAATCATTTTTTCGTTCGCAAGCCTCAAATTCTGCTGTTTATACAGGGAAATGCTCTCAAAGTCAATAAAAATCGTTGGTTCATTTAACAGAGATTACTCTGAAGTGACAAAGTGAATTTTTTCAAAAAAATGTAATTCATAACTTTTAACAAAATAAGTAGTAGTAGCATAAAATATTACACCTTTTTACCCTCCACTGTCTTCTTTTCATTTCCCGATGAAAAACAAACTATGCATCGCGTGCCGACCAGCCACACGTCACGATTTTTTGCAAGCAATAGGAAGTGTGTTATTTTCTGCTTAAACACCACACGGCGAGGCGAATTTCAAAAATTCCTACTCTAGCAACTTCCGGTAACTTTTAGCTTAAAATTTTTGTCATTAGAAAAAGTACAAATTGAAGCAACAATTAAAACAGAAAAATCTTGCCAAGGTGGAAAGAACGTTTGGATTGAATACGTAATAATTACGAGCAAATCATTCGTAAAAGTCATAAAATAGTCAATTAAAATGTAATTTAGTAGACTGACTGAGAAAAAACTTGGTAATTCCTAGCTGTGTAATTTTAACAATAAATTAAAGATTAGCAATTATACTTATTGCTTAAACATCATGATCAATCCTTTTTACACCTACAACGTAATTTGTGATTACTTTATTGAAACAGAATGAAAGGCAACTCCCACAATTCTGTTTTCTCATGACAAGGAAATTCGTAGTTGAAGATGACATTTAGACATTCAAATTAATGATTCATTTTACAGATATTTAATCTTAATTCGGAACATCCGACAGTTTGAAGCCTAAAGTTGCATCTACTACTATTCCCCTTTTGAGCTTCTCATAAATGTAAAGAAGCCATATAGTCGCGTAAATATAATATTTGCGGTGGTGATTCATATGTAGTTCAACAGACTGACTGATGGGAACTAGGGAACCCCATTAACCCGCATGCACTTTACAACCTCATCATTTTGTCTTTACGCCAGCTAAGATTCTTTGTTGTAATAACATAATAATCGTGTACATATACTTAACATAAGCTAAGCTTGATACATGCTCCATTGCTCCCGCTTCTGATTTTTTATGCTCACACATGCTATGCAACTCTCATTTGTTTCAAATTCGATGTCTACTTCATTTTCACTGGTCTCAAGGTATAACTCGCTCGAGGCCCCTTTCATGCAATCTCCTTCCTCCTCCGAAGAGAAAAAAGTAAAACGGAAAGGAATTTTCAGTGAAACTGAAAAAAATCTGCACGTCATGCATGCGCAAGTGGTAGAAAAAAGTGAATGGGTAAATATGCCTCAATTTAAATCACGTTCACTACTTCTCTTGCAGTAATTTTCTTGGTCTTCCTCTAACACTTTTTGACCTTTGCAAATGATTGTCATCATGAATCTTCGTAAAAATGCAAATACAATGAAAGTGTTTAAATTTAAAATTCAGACTCACTTTTTAGCATACTTGGCTCCCTTCAAGATCATCTTCGAGGCATTAAGGTAGTCCTTCGCTTGCTTAGGATCTTCACAAGCGACACGGTACATGCAGTCATAGTTGTCCTTCTCAGCAGCACCCAAAACGTAGGTCATGATGAGGAGAAGCTCGCCTTGACTCATGAAAGGCTTGCTCTTCTCGACCAAGCTACGTCCATGACCCGAGCCCCATCCATGTCCACCGTCGTGACCTTTGAAGCTGATTCCACCGAAGTAGAATAGACCGATGCCGAAAATGATCGCCTTGAGAACGATGAGGATTAGCAGATTGGTCAAGTTCAGAGTGAGAACTTCTGAAGTGGAATGGGAACGGGCAAGAGCTTTCGCTGTTTTGATAAGAGCTCTTGTCACGTCAAAATGCGCAGAATTTAAAGCTGATTTTGATAATGACGACGATGAAGTGCTATTTCCGGAAGATATTTGCTTCGCTGAAGTTCTGCTAGAGTCTGATGTTCTTCTAAGCTTACGTAGTTTTATTGTACCTGCTGGACTGGATCCTGCAAAGGTACATGCTACGAATGCTACGACGAGGAATAGGCATATGCTCTGTCTGGTATTCATTTTTGATATCTGCAGTAAGTAATATAGAAAAAAGTAATTTTAGGTCTTACAATCAGCTCACAGAAGATTTATTTTCAACATCTCTACGACATGATTTTCACCATTATTTGTCAACTTCATCGTGAAATTACATGAATAACCATGTTATTACATGTCAGAAAAAAATTAAACCATTAGACATTTCTAATAGGATTTATTCGGCTGTAAAAACCTCAGCATTATGAGAT
This sequence comes from Seira ritae, assembly GCA_027744415.1. Classification (NCBI taxonomy): domain Eukaryota; kingdom Metazoa; phylum Arthropoda; class Collembola; order Entomobryomorpha; family Entomobryidae; genus Seira; species Seira ritae. The sequence goes on along the minus strand of JAHZNI010002337.1, from coordinate 12,565 downwards.
CTTTATGCAAAGAAAGTGCAATATTTGGTAAACGAGAAAATCCATTATTATTGTACTAAAGCTGGTTATCTCACAATCACTTTCAAACTTTCCAAAATCTCATAATCATAAATGTCATCAAGCTCCATAAATTTTCACCAGTAATGGTAATCTTGTTTTGCACCATTTGTTCCACCTTATCTAGCTCAAGATCTGCACACAAAATCAACCATCCGAAGAAATTTCATGCAATTAAGAAATCTCTGTGTATGTTCACTTACCTATTTCTTACAAGCTGCTTACAGCTTTCCCAATGATATTCTCCGGAAGCGGAAAAAATTCAAATAAAAATAGGAGCTTCACTTTTTCCTTGAACAATCACTTGCTTCACATGCACACAAATTAGCAAAATCCATAAAATTTCAAAACATTTTTTTGTCTCACAGTCACCGTATCAAACGTTTCATTAGCTTGGTAGTTGGTCACACAAATAAAAAATTAGAAGTTGACCCGGATTTTGCGTTAAAAAATTCTTCTTCACTCTTTCTCCCACTTCTTCCAATCATTCAAGTTTTGCACGAAGCGGATCCTCTAGGACACAATGTAGTTACCCCAAAAAAGTTGGTCTCAGCCAAAAGGTGAATCCCACAAAACTAGAATAAACTCGTGATGATACGCGTTCTCTTCAAATGTTTCTGATGAAGAAAAAAAATTCATCAGTAGCTTCTTGTGGCTAGCGCTGTTTTAAAACGTCGTATGAGCATCTACTGAAACCTAACAAAGCCAGTTTTCTTCTTGGCTAGCCAGAGCCAGAGTCAGTCCACCGTCGTCAGTGATAAAATACTAATAGCAATTATATTGATGAAATCATACAAGGATCCTATGTCTTTCCCCCTTTTTGAAAAACGTGTACCCTCGCACAAACTATTGAATCTTACCAACCCCAAAAATGAGCAATATTTTAAAAGACCCTGGCATACGCAATATATATTGAAGATGTAAAAGAGGAGCGACCCGTGATGTCAGTCAGTAAACTTTTTTTGCATTAAAAAATCGTCGTAATAATTATGGTGGTAGGTAGGTAGTCGGAGTCGCCGTGTACACATTTATGCACAATGTCTGCGCGAAGGTCCTGCCAAACAACAAAACGAAATCAAATATTATAGAGACCCCTGTATATATCGCAAGCTGAACTTTTAAAATACTAACCGAGTAGGACAGGACCGGTTTTCAAAATGAGCTCTAGTGATCAAGTCAACCAGCGTTTTTTATACGAGACACAGGAAAAAAATTTGCTAGTTTTGCACTTCAGTCGCGGAAGGGAACACATGAAGAAAATTACTCTTCTGTAGTCCTCCTAAGCGTCTTTTTTCGAATATGCAATAATGCAATATGCATACAACAAAAGACAGAAGTGTTCCTAGTCGAATATAATATGCAAGCAGACAATGATGCTTATCATTAGTCTTCCGCTTAATAAATAAAAATGTATGAGATTTCAATATTTTAACAATTCAAAAAAAGACCTATGAACAAACATTCCACTCTGATGATAGTATCCTGACTTGCTTGTTCTCCTTTTCTCGACAGAAAGAAAAAGACGCTTAATGAACGCTTTTCCTCTGCCTTAATAATCGACTTGTGCACTAACTTAATCACTTTCAGCGTAAAAGGTTGAATATGATAATGTAAATGANACGCTTAATGAACGCTTTTCCTCTGCCTTAATAATCGACTTGTGCACTAACTTAATCACTTTCAGCGTAAAAGGTTGAATATGATAATGTAAATGATAATATGTATGTAGTATATTTACCATACCTTTACAACGAGAGAGTAATGCACTTCAAAATATTTTGGTTGATTATTGGGGGAGGATTTGATAACTACTCAACAGTTTACTCTGCGCAGTGCAGGCAGGCAGGCTTGATTCTTGATCTTCAGAGAAGAGAACAACAATGGTTAAAAATGTTGACTACAACGTGACAAGTTAAGTGACCGGTCCCTTCGAACTCCTTCGAATGAAAGGAGAGGATGAAAAGAACACTTGCTTTAAGAGCTTACCGCTTTCGCAGTAACGGGGGTCTTTAACCGCTTCCTTCAGACAAACGTTTCAAACTGACAGTTTCTGCTTTTGGAGAAGTCTCCCCAACATATAATATTATGTTAGTAATCAAATCAGCGATTATTGCAAGGCACAGGTATGATGATATGATGATATATGAGAGTTGAATACCGCGAAATGGTGAACCCAAGTCTCCTCATGCTGTCTAACAATGAATGACAAATCTTCGCATCAAAAAAATTAATAATTTCAATGGAATGCCGGCAAGCAAGGTCTACTCAGGTAATAAGCTTAGCATTGTGAAGGTAGCTAGTAGCTAGAATCATATTGACATCTACGCATTTTTATATATTTTACGGGATTGCAAGACATACCCTTGCTTTCTTTTCAGGAGGAAGTAGATAATTACTGATTAATATTAAAGGTAAAGGTAGCAAAGCTAAGCGTGCATACAGCGTGTATGTATTATGTCAGGAGGAGTACAGCGCGTAGCTGAAGCTGAGCTCGCGTTTTTTAGTTAATGCAACATCACGACGATACGACCACGATGATAAAATATTCTTACCTATTTTAAAGGCAGCCTAGGAAAGCAGACCTGCCATGCCAAGTAACTACTTTTCTAGGATCTTGCACGCGATGAAGGTAGTAGCACATTATTCTATTCTCTGAATCTGAACAAAGGAGTGTAGTAGGTTCATACGCAATTTCCCCCAAAGAATTCATTCTCCTCGTTTTACAAAAATTATTGAATGTGATCAGTTTCATTCATTCATTTGACGAAAAATTCTACGTATTATGTAGAAATTAAATTATGATGACGAATTATTGTGCGCGCACAGGCACAGGTGTTTATGAACTTTGCTGAGTCAAGATGGAAAGTTCAGTGATTAAAGACAATGGTATGCTTAATGAAAAGGCATGCGTGTGTAACATGTCCTAAACAAGGGGTACATTTTTGTAGGCAAAAATTAATTATTTAAGAATTTTACTATTAATTTAAATTCATCTACAGGATTGTGGAATTTGAAGACTACTGAGTGGCGCAAATTATTTAACATTTGCATTTTGCATCATGCTAATCATATCATAAATACATAACTATAAAATTCAATTCATTCAGCTGATTCGACTGTGAATGAATGAGATATTTTGATTCCCTTCTGCAAAAATTCTTGCAAATAAAAGCAAATTTATTTAATGATACTTGATACTCTAAAGTTTAGTTTTCACTCGAAAATTTTAACGAAAAATGCACCAAAACTAGGATTCGTTCATTACAGCATGTCATTAAGAACTAATTAAGTAATTTACTATGCAGCTGCTTTGTTATACATATTTAAATTCATTCAGATGTAAAGTTTCAAAACTCGTTGCTTTGAATGATGTAACGAAACTAACCGAAGAGATGTGCTGTTGTAGGAGGGCCAAACCAAACGAAAGCAAAAACTTTCATATTCGTGATGATGAGGACACTATTGATTTACAATTCATTTCATGAATAATCAGCCAGCCATGTTGAATATCGCACCACACTGCATCCAATCTAACAATGCGTCATGGTAAAACAGCTCTGAATTCGCTTTATACTTTCGTTCCTTTGCCGCTCAGATTAGATAGATTGCTGCAATCAACTGTATTCACGGAAGATAATACAACCATGATGACCCCTCTGTAATATAATATGGTTTATGAACGTCCGGAGAAATCGAAAAGGGTTAAACCTATCCTCACCTTTTGCCATGAAGTGGTGATGAGTTGATATAATCGTAACACATGACACGACACGACGGAGTTTTTACTCTGCTCAACTATTAATCATCCGATCCGACTAATAAAGAAAGATTCTTAGATCTAGTTTAGCATATTACGTACGTACATACATATATGTATACTTACTTTAGTAGGAGTTAGGATGAATAATTTTTAGATACGTTCAAAAGTTCATCTCATCATATTCATTCAAAGTGCATGTGGAGATTTTATGACAGCCATCCTGTGGCCATTTTTATGAATACGAGACGAGCAAGAATATTACACGCTGTTGGAAATTTTCTAGACGCGCAATTAAGCGGAGATTTCATTTTAAGCGAAAGTGAATGCCATGAGATAACTAATTGACTCTTCGCCATTCTTGGACCATCCTACTAGACTATAGGTACATAGATTATTTGATAGCAACGCAACTCTTAGAAGGCTATTTTTTCTTAATCCTTTCACCAATAACGATCGAATATTGTACCAATCTGTTGATGGTATTTACTGATTAGATTACGGACTGAATGCCAGATAGAAATAATAGAAATAATGGATATTTGCGTTTATAAAATTCGAAGAATTGCCGTTTTTCAAAAAATACATTTCACATTTTCTACTGGCACAAGCAATATGCAAACTTAAGTAGGTATTATTGTTAATTTAGAGATGTTTAGGTACTTGTATCAAAACGGAAGTAAATTAGGAGCAATAACAATCATAAATCACATCACCTACATAATTCTATAAGTTCTTGCGGTCCCTCAGAAAGTCATGCTCTTTGAACTGTTGTACTTTCAGTGACGGATTATGAAATTTGTCACCACAATAGGATTAGAAATTAATGGGCGGATTAAATCCTCATGACTCATGAAATGCGCTTACATAACTTGCGCATCAAAAAGACCGGAACGCTCTAGCACAATAGACTTTCATAAATTAGATAATATACTCTAAACAGATTTCACTTTCGTCTGGGTAATGTGCATCTATTAAGAATGGGATTATTTAATTTTTCGAGAATCGCCATTGTTGCAACTTGCGTACGCGTAAACAAAAATGCCCGTAACAGTTTCTTGAGTTTGGAGTTTAAAAGAATGCAATGAATACAAGAGATGGTAATTTCAAATGTTCTAATGAAGAAAGAACGGTTCAGCCTTTAAGATAAGAGGCGAAAATTCTGCATATCTGCATCAAAGGATACTGTAGATGATTTATGATTATGAATCTCCATAATATTATGTGCAGCTAACATTAAAAATGGCGGTGAATGAGACGAACGTATATAGTTTAGTAATGCTGCAATGCTGACATACGAACATGGGTATGTAGCTAAGAAATGAAATAGAATAAATTGAATAGCGCTCGATTTTTGATATTTATAAATCTTGTGAAAAATAGAATTCTTATAATTTATTTTCTTCTCCGGCAACAAGATAATTTTTATGAAGAGTCTTGAATTGATCCCAGAACACTAAACTCAGGAGGGTATGAGGTCCCAACCTGTTATGGAATAGAGTAACAATGAAATATGAAAAATCATGATAATCATAATTAATATATAGCAGTAGTAATAATGTATTGGTATTTAATGGAGTATTAATTATAGCCTTTATAACTACAGTACTACTGCAGCAGGTAGCAAGTTTCTTTAACATACCTGAAATATATTGCGGTCCAACCTTTGAAAAATCCTAGCGGTCCTTCTGTCTGGAATATTTTCCAAGCACAATTTCGAACTGTTGAGTAAAGTAGACCTGAAAGGGCATATAAAAAAGTTAAATCAGAAACAAAATGATAAACCTGTATGCATAAAAGAACGCATTTAACTTTTAACAATACCTTTCCCCCGTGCATCCAAGCCTTGATTATAGAAACGTGTGGAAACCAGGTCTATGGGGGCCATGGCCACTGACACCAAAAGCCCTGAGAGTAAACTGGCCAAAAATGAGTTCCATACGCTACCTTCGGGGAATAGCTTCTGAGCGGTCACGAACTCTAATTAGTAATGTAATGAACAGTGATTTTTTTATATTACAATGTCTCTGTTAAATCTAATTCTTTTGCACATGCAGAATACTATAATACCTCTTGCTTTCGCAAATGTTGGCAGTTGCACCGAAGTAACTACCACAAGCCTGACCAAAGTCGTGGACACTCCCCTATACAACCCCTTTACCCCATATTGTCCATAAATTGATCTAAAGGCAGATGCCATACCCTCAGAGGAATGTTGGTAGCCTACTGCAATTGCTGCATTGGCTTTTGATTGTAAATGTGTCTTGATCTATGTAGATCAAAATTAAAGTTTGAAATGAGTTTTAATTATTGCAAGGCTTCTTTTATTTTCCATTTGTCATACCAAACACAAAGGTGACCCGATTGCACCTGAAGTAGCGCCACAAGCGCTAGCCACCAATATACTTCGGAACATATCGACATTTCCAGATGAATTCTTTGTCAGTCCGGCTCTCTCCGCTTTGTGGTACAAACCCAAACGTGTTCCATTCATTATAAATTGGTAGCATAGCGCTGGTGCAAGGCCCTTTTGTATTGCCAGAGGACCTTCCTTCGTAAGGATTTGGAATGCAGCGTGGAAAACATTTCTGAAGATTTACAGAGTGTCCCTTTATTTAACATTAAAACCCTTTAATATTTAACATGACAGTTTTACCTGTAATGTACAGCGAATTTTCCTTTGGCCTGAAGCTCTCCCTGTAACTGCATACGGATCTTAACTACTTCCAAGGGATTCGTGAACACTGCTGCACAAACTGCAGCCGTCCCTCCAAGTACGAGCTCCATCCCTGAAAAAGAATTGCGGTTCACTTTATAGTTTTAATTTCGATAGTTCTGATTAGATGCTCTCTCATAGTGTGAAGAAAAGGATAATTATGAAATTGAAATGATGAAATTATGATACATGCTCATGTGTGTCACACATGTCATTGCATACGGGGGGCTGTGGACGTGGACGTCAAATTGTACAGGAGGAATGGAAATTGGAAGCATCGAAGCTGTATCATCCTAGTGTTCAGGAAATATATGGCGCATTCTGTTCTAACATTATGCTAACGAAGATGTGCATGCATAAAAAGTGGTGTGATGCATAATAATATGTAATGTAGCCATATGTAGCTTATGTCATGTCAATGTCAATGCTGCTAATAAGAACACCTCCATTTATCCATCCATCATCTATCCATTCTTCATCTCATCTATGGAAGTACCAACACTAAAACAACGTGACCGGACTAACTTAATGTAACATTCTATGCTCACGCGCTAAACTTATTCAATAATATAGCATTGAGTAGGGTTAGATAGCTTTCCAATATCATACAAATTAATGCACTTTTGATGGAAACCATTAAGCATTACAAGGAAAATTGCAACACGGCTGCTGCTGAGAGGTGCGAATTTCATAAAGTACAGAATCAAATAGCTTAATTTAATATTTTGTGAGCCATGTTATGCTCGATACAATGCATAATGCCAAATTATAGCCTTTCCTCAAGTTTAATTTTATTGAATCATGTTGAGAATTTCATAGCATCCAATCAAGCATCCAGCCGCAAGAACAAAGTCAGCGACCCAAATTGCGTTTCAAGATGCCCCATGTTCAACCAAACATCGCATCGTCGTGTTGCTTTTTCTTTGTTTCTATTTTTGACAGCTTTCTCGTTTGATGATATGAATGAACAATGATGACGTACGAGTACGAGTACGTGACTATATTGAACATCCAACCAGAATCAGAATCCAATCAAACCTTCAAAAGTTTCGGTAGGCAAGGCAGCTAATGACGATTTTTCAAAAACCCTACAGCCTGTAACAGTTGCCATGTCTCCAAAGGTGTATACGAACCCGATAAAAATACAATGTAAACAAGTTTAATTTCTAATTCAAGCCAGATGGATTGCATTAATAAATTTGCTATCCATTATCAGCATTTTTTAATAAAAATTAAATTGGAAAGGTCAGATTTTTTCGGAGGTTTGGTTCGGTTTTCAAGAATTGAGTAGAATTTGCTGTTTTCTTTTCATTTTAGAGCTGTTTTCAAGTTTTTAATCTAAATTCACTGCCATATACATACATATACCAACGATTTCCGCTTTGGAATTATTTTTTTTTTTGCAAAATTCGCCTTGGACTGTGTTTGTTGGGGTCGTGAAGGTGAAGAGCTCTAAAAATGCCGTTTGACGTTAGGGACGTATCTACCCCCTTGAAGCAAAATTGGAACCGGAACAGGCTCAGCGCCTCTGCCTCTAGCAACGCTAGTTTGGAGCTGGAGGATAAGGAGTTGAATGCTTCAAAGAGTTGCCTTGAAAACAGCAAGCTGGATGGGATCGAAGAGGACTTGGATTTGGACTTACTTCAGATCGTCAAGGACTTTCATTCGGGCTCCTTCTTGGAGAATGATAGCAGCGGTCAAAGCTGGGAGGAGTCTGTATTGTCTGAGAAGACGCGACAAAGCACTGATTCCGGAGTATCTTCATTGGGAACTATTCTCACACCGCCTCCAAAGGAACAGCCCTGCACCAGCGCTGCCACTAGCATTTTCCAACCTGAGTTTAAGTACAAAATATCAATCTACAGCAAAGTGAGTGGATGCCGAATGACCAATTTGACTGATTATTGGATTGTGAAGCAAATTCGCGTGGCTATTCTTCAGCACTTGACCGATGGAAATCCGATGCTGGCCCTGTCTTACAAGTTTGGGTATGAAAAGATGGCCAATGGAGGTCTGCAGATCATAAGTGACTCCGAGAAACTTATTAATATGCTTGGATCTCTGGGGTACTTTGCTGGGATTCCTTGCAAGATGACGTTTCCGGATACACCTCGTGTCGTTGGATTTATCAAGGGCTTGCCGACTGATCTGGAGCCATCTGATTTGAAGAATGAAATACGAAAGACTTATCCAGCTGTGTATTCTGTTCGATATGTCACCGAGAGGTCAAGGGGAGTCGCTCATGGAATGCAGCGTCCATGTGCATTTGTCTCGTTCAATTTGCGGCTTTTGCCAAATAGTGTGAAGATTTTTGATGAAGTCTTTGAACTGCAGGTAAATCAATCTCTTTAATTAAGTCAGCATCGGCATCAAGAGAGAGAAAGAGTGTATATAATCTCAATCGTAAATCTACCAACAGGTTCCAAATCCTATGCAGTGCACTCGTTGCTGCCGTTATGGTCATCAAGGGAAGCAGTGCAGGGCCCAAGCAAGATGTTCATTTTGCGGAGGAACTCATCAGCGTCAATTGTGCTCTGCCAAGATTCCGTCTTGCATCAACTGCCAAGGAACGCACACAGCGACCAGTCATGATTGTCTGATTTGGCAACAGGGAAAGCTCATGAACGAATTACGTTACCGAGGTCAGAATTTATAGCGACATGATGCAATTTACGTAACAGCTAAAACCCAAATCCAAAATTTTCGTTTATGTAAAACAGGTGGAATGACTGCGGAGGAAGCAATCAACATAGCAAGTGATGGAAAAGTTTCCCAAAAGAAGCACAGCTTTACTCAAGCAGACTTTTTCGGTTAGTTAGATCAACTTTTTATTGCCGACATGAATTTTGAAATGAAGTCAAACTTTTAATATATTTTGTTTCAGAAAATCAGGATTGCTATTATTTTGGAGGCAGTGCTAATGCGTCCCAAAATGACGACGTTGAAGGCAAAGGTCAAGAAGAAAATCAACTGTCTCCTCCCATTACTGCAGGGAAGCTCCCTTCAGTTCATCCGCGGACCTATCGAATTTTCCCATTTCTGGACTTAATGACGGACTTTTTCCTAAAAGTCAAGAATCCTAACGAAAACTACACCAACGCTGTCCTTGTGCCCGGTTATGATGATCTGGGATTCCCAATCAAAAGTAATAATCCCGTTTTTGTTTAAATACATATTACTAAGTTGGTATGTTCTCTTGACTTTAATACATGCATTTTGATTTCGCAGAGACTCGGAGAAACAGCGCTGTTGGGAAGCATTTCAAAGAGTCGGTGAAAGCCTTGGTTTCTTCTGCTGAAAGCGAAACTTTATCTCCTTTGTCCTTGGTCGTCCGCAACCTGAAGTTGGATGTCGATGAACCCACGCAACTGGCTTCACCGCATGCATGAAACTACATGTCATGCAGATCGAAATGTATTCAAGTCGATTATTATTTGGATGACACCCTTTCGAATTCAAAACCGTTCACAGTCGCCCCAAATTATCGTTCTTATGAGATTGTTTTCGTTTTTGTAACATTGTTTTAAAAATTCTAAATTGTGGTTTTTCTGAAGAAGTTGTTCGAAAGGAATTGAGCCGATTACTTGCTAGAAGATATTTTCTTTCTAATTCAAAGTGCTAAAGTGAAATATAGTGCGTTAAGAAATCTGTTTTGAGTTTTATTTTAATGTTCACACCAAGTGTTAAATGTAAATGAGAATAAAATTGAAATAAAATGAGTTTGATGTTACACTAAAAGATTTTTCGGCTATGACTTAGTAAGAATAGAAAACTGATTATTATCTTAGTCATCAAACTCAAGTCAAGAACCTTTTTTTAAATTCAAGTATATTGAACTCATCGAGTACTGAACTGGTTGCATACATTCGAAAATAAACAGAAACGAAAAGCTAGATTAAAATTAGCGAGAATCATACGAATACCAGAGAATATACTTTAATTTACCCTTTTTTACAGAAAATTTTCGGAAAATAAAAACTGAATCACAAATCATGATCAAAGTCCTGTTCGTTAAGATCGCTTAAACTTAGATTTTTTACATCGGGATTGCGAAAATACGTTATTTCGATTTAGTTTAAGAATTATATTGTGCATGTTCCTCGACGTTCTGGGTGTCTATCTGGCGTACCACTCGATGAGTCACTAACTTTCATAAGGGCTATGGCTTCGTCTACTGTCTTTGCTTCATCAACAGGCAGGGAACGGTTAAGATTTTCTACGAGTGGAGCCGGTTTGGGGGCTTTGTTGGCTGCAGAAGCTTTCCTAGCAGCCGCCTCTCTTCGTTCTCTTTCGGCCTAAAATTCAATGTATTTTAAGAAGGTTGAACAGCATAATTTTCCCATTAATTAATCAAAAAGCTTATTAGCTCGAGACAAAACCTACCGCGATTTGCGCTTGCGTTACTTTCGTCTGCTGTTGGTTGGCCTTGGCTAAACGTTCCGTTTCTTCTTGTTCCAGCTGCTTACTCTCATTTTTTCGTTGTAGTTTCTCTAAACGCTTCTTTTCTTGTTCCTCCTAAACAAACATAGAAATTTAAAAATTCTTCATAATGTTTAGATTAGATACGGTTAAATATCAGTAATTAAAATCAAATGGAAACGGAAAGTCAGAAAAGAGTGGGATGACTAAAATGTTTTCCTTAATCTACTAATGAGTTAGCCTCACACCTTCTTGTTTTGCTTCTTGGTGAGTTTACTGTCGTCGTCCTGCCAGTATGCGTCTTCCGCAGCCTTCGCTTTTCTATCATCTTCGGCCCTTTTGGCGTCCGCTTTTCTAGCACGCGCTTCAGAGGCTTTGGAATTTTCTCCCCAAGCTTTGTTTTTCGGCATCTCACAAATTCAAAAGTTGTAGCTTCTATTTAACCTATACACGATAAACATTCGAATGACTGATATGTATTCGGTAACTATATTTCAGCACAAAACACTCAACAACGTAACTTGAGTTTAGCAATATATTTAAGGATTACACTTTTAATTTGTATTAGTTACCTGATACCTGAAGATATTCCAATGCCAGCATTCGAAGCCCAAGACGCCGACAAGACTGAAATCATGCAAAGCCCATTTATTAATAAATCCAATACTTTGACACACCTTACTTAATTAAATGACAACCAATGCACTTCAAGAAGTGGCCAAAATTAAATGTTGAATGTCATTTGGATTGTGGAATCTCTTTTTGCTCTTTTTACCTAGGATCTCAATCTCGTCTTCACTTCTCCCAGACTCTTCACGGGGCATTGAAAGATTCAAGGAACGGTTTTTGTGATCTAAATTCTATGCACTAATAGAATTAAGTTTGGTAATTTAATGAAGCACCGATTAGTTCTGTACTGAACAACAAGCATTATAAAAACCTGCGCAAGCTCCTATGTAGGGCCTCCAGAAAATAGCATTTAATCCATTCGTAATAATAAGACCTTCGAAGTACGTCGAAGTGAAAACATGTCGTACTATGCTCTAAATTCCCATTGCGTAATAAAAAGTATAACACGAAAGTTTGATGAGATGAGAGTGTAAATGAATGAATGAATAAAAATCGTCAATCAAATACAAAAAGCAATGACAGCGTGAATGAGCAAGTATTTTAGACGAAATTCTATTTTGTATTTTAAAAAATAATAAGATCGAAAACAAGCTTTAGATAAACAAACAATTGGGTACATATAAAAGGCATAATATATTGTTATTAATATTGATATTGATTCTACAGAAAAATCGTATGCACTATTACTAGTATAAAATTAACAGTTCTTGAAATTAGATTATTATTGATTACCAATACTTTAACAGAACATCGCCAATCCATGAACCGCTACTATTCTAATACTTTACTTACACTCTACTAAATGATTTCATTAGCGAATTAATTTAGTTTTTACTCGGATGCAATATAATCTTTTCAAGTAACCTGTAACTTTCAATCAAAATCGTATCGGCGGTGGAGTAAGCTTGATCGACATGTTCACATTTATAAAGTAGCCGATTGATGTGCATAAGAATTTATTTCTGTACCTCTACCCAAATCCATCA
>JAHZNI010002336.1:0-11877 GCA_027744415.1 Seira ritae | reverse complement strand
GACACTTACTTTTGTACTTATTAAATCTATTAGTACAGTCCAGTAATATTTTTTGAACCTTACGAAAAAAAATCTTTGTTTTTAAGTCTGCCTGCCGACGCTGCAGGAAAAAAACCGGTTACTTCCCAAGTTATTTTAGCGCTTCCCCTTTTGCGTATGACGAACCTTTTCAAAAAAAATTCTTTGACGGAGTCCGTTTAAAAGAAAGAATTACTGTCACACATTCCCGGGTTTACAAAGCGTTCCAATTCGAATCCACTTGACGTTTCTGGCTCTTGGACGAGGAAGGAGTTTGTATGAATGCATTGTAATGCATATTCCTAATATCTATTTTGTGAGGGAAGGAATATATTCTCGTTTGCGTGAGGAATGGTAATTTAGGGAGAAGTCAAAAAGTGATAGTGTTTGCTCCTCTCTCACAAGCACTGGTGCTAAAGACAAGTCGGTAAGATGTGAGCAGTGAGCAGCCCTCCTGATGTAATTAGTTTCTAACATTTTGATTTATGTGCATCTCGTGAAATGTGATATTTTTACGAAGAGGAGAAGCTAGACACAGAAAGGGTTACATTTTAATTAGTACGAATATATGTAGTATGATGATGCGAAATATACATGAATGAAAATGAAAATTGGCCGACAGAAAGTTCGTTTTACATTTATGTATGCATAAAGAACGAGAGAGAAAGAGAAGTTTCCTCCAGCAGCAATCTGACTGTAGCTGAGGGCTGAGACGCTTTCGGGTAACCTACTCTACTCCCAATCTCAACTCTACTTACTCCTTTACTAGAGGAGAATGATGGTGAGATGAATGAAAAATTGCACACAAAATTAAAGATTTTTATGATTACGTGTAAGATGAATTCTGTTCATGATAAAGTGTGCAGTTTAGAATTCACAAAGTGTAAGGCTCCCTTTGGCGTTGGCTTCATCTCTTGAGAAAGCCTAAAATGTTTTTATTGTGTAGCTTTTGTCTACTGTACTTAGTAGTGTTCAATTCAAACCATTTTTTAAAGAAAAGATTATTGTATAGTAGCCATGAAATGAAGTTTTTTTTTGTCTACTACTACTTAATGTGTTTGTCCCATATTAGTATTCTGGATGCGTTTCGCACACATAAAAAATCCCATTTTACCATGTCTATCTATCTCCTTTAATTGTAAAGGTAAAGGTGATGAGGCGAGCTGCGACTTGCGAGCTGCATGCGTACATTTTTCCTGTGGACCGTATGATTATGGAGAAAACTATTGAAACGATTCCTCGGGCTTTTATAGTAATGGTAATTATTGCTCTCTGCACTATGAAAAGAATGAGTAGGAGTCTCGGAGGAAGCATGCTGGGAATAATGTGGAATTTTTTTTATTGCTGATTGTTCTCGCTTTATTAATGCTTTGTTGTATGCATGCATAATGATATTTTTTCATCCTTAGAAGGCGTACAAAGTACAGCCACAAGATTTGCCAAGAAAAATGCATCTCCCAGAAAAGAGCATTATCATAATGTGTAGTAGTGTAAGTGTAGTCCGAGTTGGCTTGCAGGTGCAATGAAATTTTTTTTCTTCAGAAAATGCATTGGGATAAGGATAAGGTACGAAATGTCTGAGCTGGTGAGTGAATTGAGGTGATGGGGATGTGTATTTCAGTTGATGATGCAATTAAAATACTGTTGCAAACTATGTATGTAGCTGGCTGAGGTGTAAGCTATTTAGATTTTGATTCCTGAATGCATTGTTAATATTCAATTCCACCTGTTTGATAGCTACTAGTACTGGAATAGAATAGAGCTTAATGTGAGGAGTGGCCCATCATGATTCATGGTGATCATGATCATGATCGTCTCCTCTCAGAATGCATTTTTAGAATGGATGATGATGGTCTTGAGATTTTGAATGCATTTTAAACCTGAACTGCTGCGGTTCTCTGGCTCTTGTCGTGGTGGCGAAAGCCATTTCATTATTATGATAACCTTGGTTTATTACGACAAATGATTCTATTTAAGAAAGGAGCAGCAATAGCAGACTGCTGTGTAGAATGTAGAAGCTCATGAGTGGAAGTAAAAGGGATGGATATTATAAAAACGTGCATGAATTTTCCACAGCTCATTTTGAATTGCTAATTATGTCGTGTGTATAACAATAACAATGCGTTGTTTATTGTTATTGCTGGTGGTGCGATATTATAATAATGCTTGCCTACATTACACTACACCTTCCACCTTCTTCAGAGGGTGTCTCACATGGCATTGGCATATTTATAAAAATACACTGCACAAATACACATGGACTAAATGGTAGTTTTTCTAGCTTTTGTAAAATGGCTGAACAAAATGAAATTTTTAACTAAGAAGGACAAGTAGTTTAGGTTTTAATTCTCTCTCTCTCTCTGCCGAAATGTGTGAGCTCCTCTCTCGCCTGTCAAACATTCTGACAATGAGAAGACATTCACTCACGCCATTTCATAAATCTTCTTGCAATTCTTGTGGCTTGGTTCCACCTCCGGGAGAAGTACTACTATGCCTATAAGTGCTTTTGCTTTTGAAAAAATGTGTAGTTATATTTGTTTAGGAAAATACACATGGACTAAATGGTAGTTTTTCTAGCTTTTGTAAAATGGCTGAACAAAATGAAATTTTTAACTAAGAAGGACAAGTAGTTTAGGTTTTAAATTCACCTCAGTTCAGAATTAGCACGTATGTCTATAGAGTCGAGGTAGACTCTCAGGTTTCCCAATTCTTTCCTATTGAGGTAGAAAGAAATTTCATGAATTTATGATCTACGACACTTTACTTCCTACTTACCTATGCTTGTTGCTGTTGAAGAAAACAAGCTGTCCTCCAGCGCAAAGTAAAAGGAACATCTTTATTATTGCCGTATGCCTTTTTTACGATACCGTTTGAGGAGCCGTCCTCATTGAGCAATCCAATTTGAAACGATAAATTTATACGATCGCATTACTCTATTCCTTTTTTAAAGTCTCTCGGCTTGAGCATCGCATCGACTTCAGCGAGATCCCCTTGCGGTGGTGGTAGTGGTGCATGTGAAGAAGAAGAAGAAACAGGATATTTTTTTTTCAATTGTTATTTCCTGACATGACACTAAAGTTTAAGCGAGTTTGACAAGATTACTACGATTACATTGTATTTTAATGGTTGCAGCTTAAAAATCATTATTTTGATGATGATGATTATGGTCAGGTCAAATAAATATTGTCCATATATGGTGTAAAAAATATCTCAAGATAGTATATACTCCTTTGAGGCTTGCACCAAGTAGGAGTACTAATTATACAATTATGTTTCCAAATAAAAAAAAAGCTACAGAGGGAAAATGGACAGCAAGCTGGGTTTTTGTTCTCTCTCTCTCTCTGCCGAAATGTGTGAGCTCCTCTCTCGCCTGTCAAACATTCTGACAATGAGAAGACATTCACTCACGCCATTTCATAAATCTTCTTGCAATTCTTGTGGCTTGGTTCCACCTCCGGGAGAAGTACTACTATGCCTATAAGTGCTTTTGCTTTTGAAAAAATGTGTAGTTATATTTGTTTAGGAAAATACACATGGACTAAATGGTAGTTTTTCTAGCTTTTGTAAAATGGCTGAACAAAATGAAATTTTTAACTAAGAAGGACAAGTAGTTTAGGTTTTAAATTCACCTCAGTTCAGAATTAGCACGTATGTCTATAGAGTCGAGGTAGACTCTCAGGTTTCCCAATTCTTTCCTATTGAGGTAGAAAGAAATTTCATGAATTTATGATCTACGACACTTTACTTCCTACTTACCTATGCTTGTTGCTGTTGAAGAAAACAAGCTGTCCTCCAGCGCAAAGTAAAAGGAACATCTTTATTATTGCCGTATGCCTTTTTTACGATACCGTTTGAGGAGCCGTCCTCATTGAGCAATCCAATTTGAAACGATAAATTTATACGATCGCATTACTCTATTCCTTTTTTAAAGTCTCTCGGCTTGAGCATCGCATCGACTTCAGCGAGATCCCCTTGCGGTGGTGGTAGTGGTGCATGTGAAGAAGAAGAAGAAACAGGATATTTTTTTTTCAATTGTTATTTCCTGACATGACACTAAAGTTTAAGCGAGTTTGACAAGATTACTACGATTACATTGTATTTTAATGGTTGCAGCTTAAAAATCATTATTTTGATGATGATGATTATGGTCAGGTCAAATAAATATTGTCCATATATGGTGTAAAAAAAATATCTCAAGATAGTGTATATTCCTTTGAGGCTTGCACCAAGTAGGAGTACTAATTATACAATTATGTTTCCAAATAAAAAAAAAGCTACAGAGGGAAAATGGACAGCAAGCTGGGTTTTTGTTCTCTCTCTCTCTGCCGAAATGTGTGAGCTCCTCTCTCGCCTGTCAAACATTCTGACAATGAGAAGACATTCACTCACGCCATTTCATAAATCTTCTTGCAATTCTTGTGGTTTGGTTCCACCTCCGAGAGAAATGCATAGTATGCCTATAAGCTGTAGTGCTTTTGAAAAATAAGTGTAGTTATATTTGTTTAGGAGTGAAATTGACAGCCTCTTAAGAAAAATGAAATGTGATAGGTAATATGATAATAAGCAACATAATATTAATTTGTACGGGCGGATGGACGAACGTGCGTATTCTGCTAAGCCGATGACGACTTTCGACAAATACAGCGCAGCGTCGTCGTTGTCGTCGTCAATAAACGGCTCGACCGAACCCGAAGTGGTTCTTGAAGAAGATGGAGTGAGTAGATAGATGATAATAATGATGATGGCAAGAGAGTTGTTTTTCATTCCTCCAGCCTTGAGCCGATTTTTATTGTGATGAGGAGGGTAAGTACATACACACACTTCTTCGTTTTGTGACGTTGTTATTGTTTACGTTGATAGCTGATGATGATGACGATGGCCAATTGGCCTTTTCAAGAAACGCTCGAGTGTGTACGTACGCTCAAACAAAAGCGTTTCAATAATACCTTCAGACTACGATAATATAATGATGCTTATCTCGACTTAATTTTTTTCGACTTGGGAGAGAGGAGCTCCAAACCTGGAAAATGCACTTGTTTATGTACCTATGTAGCTTACATAAGTTTTAAAAAAGATGAGAGTTGACTCCGCTCATGTCTCATGTTAATTTCTTCAAAAGAAAAAAAGAACATTTTTTTACAAGTGCAAGCACCATAAATATTCTTTTGTGGCTTCATTTCACTATCAGTATAATCAAATTAAATGCTACTGCACTCCCGCGAAATAAATACACACACCTGAGCTGAGCTTAAGCCTAAAATGAAAAAGAATGGATTCCATTCAAACTCATGATTATCATTATCATTGATATTGATTGGGCTCATAATTTGTGCTGTCCTGTCCTTCCACTGAATACATATCTGCGAGTCTCTTGTACAATACAATTCTTTTGATGTCTTAATTGGATAGCTTGATAGCTTGGATAAAAAAATCACGCTAGATAAGCACCATGTACTTAAGACAGACAATGGATTTGTTGTGAAGAGTCCAACAGGCGCTGTATGTGTATGCATATATGTATGTATATTTGTGTGTAGTGGTGCATGAGGCGAGTGAGAAAGGAGGTTTGCTTCACTAAATAATTAATTGCATGTCATGACTGAATAAATAAACATTGAGGAAAAGAGTGAAAAAGAGAAGCGCCAGGTCTTTAAAAAAGTCTATCTTTTAAAAAGCCAAAGGGTTACGCAATGCATGCATACAAGCTGAGTGAGTGCGCCTTAGAGCTGCTATGCTTAGTGCAAACACCACACAGCACACACGGGCAAAATTTAATTAAGATGGAACAGGAGACTAGTCAAAATTGATACGGGCAATATGTACATATGTGCCTTCAATTAAAGTGGAAACGGGTTTGGATGAAAAGAAGTTCATCTAATATTCATGATAATTACTGCCGGGCTTAAACTTAAGTAGGACCTTGCGTTTCATTTTATTAAGTCAGTCAGGATTTGCATTTGCTCAAAATTAATACTTATGTGTACAATGGATTGAAGGATGCTCCCAGTTCCCGCATCAAACGCAATCATGCATGCATTCATTTCTATCTTAAAATTGTTTTTTGGCAGCGGGATAAAATGCTTGAAAAAAAAAATTATAGTCGTAGAAATTTTTTTTTCATTTGTACTTAATTTCGAAAAAAATATAGCTGATTGAGTGTAATTGGGTAAATTATTCAGGTAATGAAATGAGGCTCCCCCTTTTTTGATTAAGCTAAACTAAAGCGACAAATTCTATCGTCAAGTCAAGTCAAGTCAATGGTTTACGTTCCGCTTTACGCTACGCAGACCACGTCAGACATGCTATTGAAGTGTTTGGATATGGAAGGATGAAAGAGGAGTGTTTGGAATGTGATCCGTATAAAAAAATATCCGAATTTTTGATCTCATTTTCTTTCTGCCAATGGTAAAATAAACAGAGGATAGATATAGCCTTAAAATAACAGAATGAAGCTTCCTCCTCATGATCACTAAGCCGCATCTCGTCGACTACATTCAATCTCAATCTCTTCGCCTACTTCAAGTCTTATGCAAAAGTTATATAACGATATATGTACATAGATAGATACTTCCCTAATATACCGGATGTGATTGTGAAGGAAAGGATAGAGATGTTTGAAACTTTTGAAATCCTCTGAATTACACTATACCATCAACAAGAACGGATTATGTATCAGCTCAGCTTCAGCTACTTTTCAGCGGAAAGATTTTTCAGTTTAGATGTTATTGTTTTATTGCAAGCTAAGAATGTGAATGGAATGATACTTGCTTCCTAGCTCGTGTGAGTGAATTTACTTGTCTCACATATTTTCTCGGTGAAGTAGTAGGAGTGAGTGGCACCCGGGTGGGCGTTTAAATATCCTCCTTTCTTCTCTCTAACAAGATTGGTCTTAATTTTTCGGAAAAAGAGACGAAAATAGTAAGTAAGGTGGAAGGATACATACATTCTTATCCTTCTTTGCTGACATGCATGTTCTAGACATATTTGCTAATAAAAAAGACTAAACTACTGTGGGGAGGAGAGCCATAGTCATAGTGCCAGTGCCGTGTTGTTGCAATTTCACACAACATACCCAAAGCTTAATGTAGGTAACACACTTTTGTTGTGTTTGGCTTAGGAAGGAAGGTGTGATCTCCCGCTGCGCGAGCGGATAGCTTAAGCTTTAGCAGAGGAAAATGGTTTTGGCTCAAGGCTCTGGAACGGAAATAAAGGGAGTTTAAAGCGGAATTACCCACAGATATTAGGTAGTCCAGGTGTTTATATCCCAGGCAGGAGGATATTATATTGTACATATTATGCTATTATATAATTGCACTGGCTCTGGCAAGGGGAAATGGATATTATGATACAAGTTTATTTTGAGAAGAGTTATGTACATCCAAATCTATTTTATGGACGGCTTGTCTCAATCAAAAATACCTCAAAGTATTATTGTTGCACGAACAACAACGGGAAGGAAGCAAACTTACCAACTTACCTACCTACATATTTAGATGCGATAGGTGAAACATTTTATACTGCACTATTTCCATTATAGTAGTGCATTCTGCTCAACTTTACTGAATTTTGACAGCGACAAGTCTCTCGCGAGAGGCTTAATGAGTGAGTGACGCCTCACCGAAGAGACATCTCTATTTGGCTATTTTTTCCCTGTGAAGGCATCACAATCCCTAATATTCATTCATCTGTTGTTGTGTGCCTTTGAGAGGGCATATTATTTATTTGCAGTAAATTATACCAGAAAGGAAACAGGCTGCTTTTGATGCAATTTACAAACAACACGGTAGCTCAACCTATTGTTTTTATTTTTGGGCGGAGGAGAGAGAAAAAAAAACTCCTGATGTGAGTATGTGCCTAGGTAGGTATGTATGTTGTATGTGTAAATCGAAATCGGCTTATGAGCACTGCCATGCCGCTGTCATGTCAGCCGCCACCACCAACCTCCGGCTTCGTTCTTTATTTCTCAGGTAATAATCCTTAAAAGTATTAGGATGTCATTGGAATTCGAAGCAGTTGTCTTGCATCGCATGACGTGCACGTACTACATACTACTATTCATGGTATCGTGTTTTGCGGTCCCTTTGGCTTCTATTTCATGGAATAGGAGGACTAACGTAAACACGATATTATTTTTTGGGAGAGGATCAGGATCAGAACTCGAGGAATGGGGTGGTGGTGGGCTTTACTGTTTACGTTTTGCTGTGACAATGGCGAAATTGCTTCCTCCTGAAGATACATACGCGTATTTTAAAAAATGACTAAACGATGACTGATGATGTTTTTTCTGTTGACGTGTGGTGTACAGTAGTGCATTCACATTTTGTAAAAATAGATCATGGAATATTTCAAGAAGATGAAATTTTTTTCCGCCTGAAAAGGAATGGAATAAAAAATGATGTACTTGATAGAGCGGTAGAATGCGGACGTGAGTGAGTGAGCACGGAGTACGGAGCTTTTTTTCACTGCACCTTTGGGCACTGAGTCAGAGCAATGAAGAGAAAAAAACGAGCTCTTTTTTTAGATGGGTCTAGCGAACATTAGTTATCTATTATTAAATTCCCAATTGGAATAGCGAAAACAAATGAAATGAAATAAGATTAGATGGATACGAGACGGAATGACTCTTTTTTTATACGCGCTCGTTTTGTTCCTTTGTAATATTTACTGTAGAAAGTGTATCTCGTATTTTCATGGCATTACCTTTTCTCTGAAACATATCCCCGTGCCCCATGCAATTAAATGCATGCATTGTTGCGTTTTCCTCTGTACATACATATGTACATATTCCGTTTTCCTCAGTTTTTTTCATTTCTGTGGTTGTTATTGAATGAGCCGAAAAAAGGGAGACGAAGAGGAGTGAGTGCAATGGTAGTGGTAGTATTGGTGGCGTGAGCTCTCACTTGTTAGAAATAAGAGCAAAAGCTGGTGTTTGTGGCTGGGACGTTGCTCTCTCCATCCTTGGTTTCGAATTTTCTCCGAAAAATGAGATGGCGTATGGGGAAGGAATTGAGAAGTCACAAAATGAGAAAAGTGAAATCTCTACATGCTTTCCTCAATAAAATTGTCAGAGAACAAGAAACTGGATAAACAGAGAAATGGTACTTGGATGAAGAAACAAAAACAAGTGAAATCTTGATTCTAGCACGTTTTCTGTTTTTCTCCCGAACAAGGGAACAAGATGTGTGTTTTGTCATGTACGTATTATCATCTTTTATGAACGCTTCTTTTCCAGTTCGAGCTCTACTTCTACACAACACAACAGCAACAGCAGCGATTCCTTTTTCTACTAACGCAAACAAGAATAAATTTAAATAGACCTTGTTGTTCCCTTCCATCTCTTGTCTGCCAACGCGAAATTTTGCACTGAATCTGAAAGTTGGTCCACCTTTGCCGCCCATTTTGCAATGGAACACATGTAAACTTTCCATTCGACCCAAATGTTGCTCTAATCTTCTCCAAAGTTATGCATATTGGAGGTAGGCACATGGCACATGGCATGGCCATGTAAAAGAAGTTATTCATTAGTCTCCTTTCTTGAAGGCTGGATTGGATGAGCGCGTCGTGAAAAAAAGACTGACTTGAGGCGAACAAGTATGGTTGGTGATGTGATGGTACTTCTGCATTTTTATTGCTTTTACTCAAGTCAGCGTTCACTTTTTTTCTGGTTGTAAATGTCAGAGAATTTGCAGCTGGTTGGAGCTATGGAACACATGTAAACTTTCCATTCGACCCAAATGTTGCTCTAATCTTCTCCAAAGTTATGCATATTGGAGGTAGGCACATGGCACATGGCATGGCCATGCAAAAGAAGTCATTCATTAGTCTCCTTTCTTAAAGGCTGGATTGGATGAACGCGTCGTCAAAAAAAAGACTGAGGCGAACAAGTATGGTTGGAGATGTGATGTGATGTGATGGTACTTCTGCATTTTTATTGCTTTTACTCAAGTCAGCGTTCACTTTTTTTCTGGTTGTAAATGTCAGAGAATTTGCAGCTGGTTGGAGCCTCTCTCTCGGGATAAGAAAAAGGCGAGAAAAAGGGAAGAGTGAAAACGCTTTGGTACATCTACTTTACTCTGATCTTTCTGTAAGCGCAAATGAAGTCAAAGATAACCCATACGCTTGACTTTTCTCTGAAAATGCATGAAGAAAAGTAGAGCGTCTTCTAAAAAGACGAAGGTGAATCAGGCTGTATCTTAGATGATGTCTTCAAAAATTGTCCATTTCACCGGGAAAATTTTGTGGCATAACTTTTTATCAGGCCATTGTGCATTATTATTTCTGAGTTAGCTTCCCTTAATGAGGAGAAAGGCGATGGGAGAAAATTAAGGTGTAACTTAAACTCGAGATTTTACCAAAAAAAATGTTTTCGATCTTCTCTTGATGCAATCAAGTAAAGTGTGCACTTTTTATCATCTCATTTTCTCCTCAACTATGTTATAGGAGAGAGGTAATGGGTATGGGAAGTCAGTAAAAACACTGTAGGGATTCATTTGTAAACATAGCAGTATTTAAGCTTACTACTATTACTGCTGCTATGCTGCTCGCTCTCCTCTCACTCTCAATCCACTATAGCAATAGCTAAGCTTTATATTGTTCGATGATGATGCTGATGTTGATAGCGATATTGCATCGATATTAAGCGCGGCTGAAATGACTTTGGCTCGATGAATTAAATGAGAGTTGGGGAGCGCAAATTTTTTCTGTTTGGAGTCTATTGGAGGTATGGGGTCAATCTTATGAATGCGAAGGGATCACTCAAGAAAGCACATCTTTTATGAAAAGGATTATTGTTTGTAATTCAGCGATGTAAAATGTAATAATGTCGCCTGTTCACTGCTTCCTAAAAAAGGAGGCAAAGTGATATTAGGAGGGAAAGGTGTGTGTATAATACTATGGGGTGCGGGTGCATGCTATTCCTGCTGCTGGGGTCGATTGCTTGTTATTATTATTATTACTGTTATATGACGTTACCTTTTTTCCATGGATGGATGTATATTAGATTATATAACCGGGGACCACGTAAAGTTAAATGCGCATATATCGCGCAAAACCCATCGCCTGACACATTAAGATGGCATGAGAGTGTGCGATGATAATAAAGTTTGGTCTGCCGCCCTGGGAATGAAAGTTTGAGTAGATTGGTTTCTGGTGTAGCACACACACACATACACTGTAGCAGTAGCAGTAGTAACAGTAATAACGTAAAAATAAAACCCCTTGGAGAAGAAGTAAAAGTAAAAGAAGTGTAAAAGGAAAGTAGTGGAGGATCGACATCCACAATCCACACACGACGCAAGAAAAAAAGTAAGAGGGAAGGGGGTCCTCTTTTGGACTTTCTTTGGAGAAGAAAAAAAAAATATAAAAATTTCTTTTAAAAAACCTGTGGGCTATATAAAACAAGTAGGTAGTATGTATATCATGTCAAGTGACTAGAGTACGTAAGCGCATAAATAAACTTCCCTTTCTGTGGGGGAAGCTGCACCGTACTACCTACCCACACGTATTTTTTTTGATGGCTGAGCGTGAGGATGAAGTTGAAAATTTTCAATTTCAAAATAAGATGCACTTTTTTATTAGATGGACTATGTAAGGGTCGGAGAAAATGCGATGCTTGTTAGTAAAAAGTAAAGAGCTTCTTTTTTCCTCGATTTTTAAGAGCAAATGCACTTTCCCTTTCTCGTCGTCAATAATTTTTAGGGAAAAGGAGACATACTAAGGTACATACATACGTATGTACGTAGTAATAGAGGGATTTCATCTAAAAAATGCAATTGGTAGGAGTAGAAGTTGAAGGCATGACAAGGACAGCGACCATCGCATCAACCATAGACAGGTCATATTCCGATTTTGCAGTAGCCC
>JAHZNI010002335.1:0-18883 GCA_027744415.1 Seira ritae | reverse complement strand
GCTAGCTCCACAATTTACAGCGTCATAGCAAGAGCAAAAAGAAAGGTAAAGCAATCATAAATCCATTGATATTATATTGGCTCGGAGTATATTCATTTGTTACCTATTATTTTCTGGTGACAACCAAAGAACCGTATCATTATTAAATATGATGATGATGATAATAATGATGAAGACGAGAAAGGAGAAAGAGAGCCGATATTGCTGTCGAAAGCAAAGATACAATTTTCCCCGTATGCGTGTACACAACACGCAACTAGGTTGACAAGATCTTCTTCTACGAAGAAGAGTAGATCACAAGGAGGAGAAATGGGCAAATAGGGAAGAATAAAGATGACGTTCTCGACGTCGGTTTGTTGCTGTTGTTGTTGTGTGTAGTGTGTGCTCTATCTATGCAAGAAAGAAGCAGAGCAAAGCAGAAAGACTTTGTCTTCTTGGTAAAGAACAACAGACGAAATAACAGCCCTGTCTTCTTCTTCTCTCTCTTTTCTAGTTCTTTATGAAATCTAAATGATGAAGACAGTATGATGATGATGATGACGATGATGACTACGATGACGAAGACGACTACTCCTCTACTACAAGAGAAAAGGGAGGAAGACAAGGTGGAGGAGAAGTTGAGAAAAAGAATACTTTCAGAACAGAACATAGAGATGTGGTTTCGTTTCGTGTAGTATGTATTGTAGTGTTGATGAAAATGAAAACGTACTTGGTTTCTTCTGGCTTTTTTTGGTCCGCAAGTCCTGTTGTTTTTTAACCAGCAAAGCAGAGCCCGATGTTACTAGTGTTGTTTTTCTTCCTTTGCTTTGGTAAATAGAAAATACTTCACTAACTACCACGACCGACGGACGGACGGAGGAGTATAAAGTTGAAACGTAGCCTGCAGCCACCTTAGACTCATGCTTTCTCATGCCACCAAAGATGATGCAGGCACTAATTCAACGTCTTATGTGACAGTTGGTAATTCAAGACGAAATTCAAGTCACAGAAAAAGGTACATAATATTACTAGATACTAGGAAAACAGTTCGAGAGTTGAGGAGGAGAAATACAATCTTAGCAAAACTCTCCTTCCTTCTTAATGGCTTCTCTATTAGAAAAACTCTGAAGAAGATCTACGCGTATTATTATTGTCACTTATTATTAGTTCTGTGTCTTGCGAGCCGTAACAACACCACTCACTTAACTCAAATCCAATAAGTAGCATTCTAGCAAGGAAAATGTAGAGAAAAAAACTTCTTGCAGGGGCTCAAGTCTCTCAAGCACACACACACAAACATCCACACACTGAAAAAAAATTCACTCCTCTTGTTTTGCTTTTTTGCAGTTCAATAATAATAGTGTTTCCGAAGAAAAAAAAATTGTTCACTCGATTGTTCGATTGAAGTACACCTTCTTTGTCAAGCAGCACAAATCGATCGAAGAAGAAGCAACTAGTTGGATGATATTATGATGATGATCGCAATGGCAAACTAAAAATGGTCTTCTTCACTTCTTTTGCCAATCCTTTTCCTAGTCTTTCTTGTGTTGTCCCATCTTTGATGCATGCTGTTTTGTTAATGATGATGATGTAGCCGAGGATGGTTGATGATGATATGATGTATGTGCCTACGAGTACGAGTAAGGACTTTTGCCTTTGCCATAATCATCATTGCGATGATGCGATGGCTCTCTCTCTTTTTCTGCATCTTGCACGTTTGACTGATTCTCGGGTTATGAGAAGCAAACGAAGGCTATGATTTGCTTTTTTTGGTGTGTGTGTGCTCTTTCAGCTCTGCAGTACATCTGTCCCTGTGCAGTATTGAAACTGGCGAGGGAATAGTAATAATAATAGCGATAGCTCAGTCAGTCAGGCTTCAGCAAAAATAAGATGATGATGATGTGTGTGCACCTATGATGATGTGATGAAAATGAATATGCAGAGACTGACTCAGCTCAGCTCGCACATTTACTCAGTCAGTCTCAAGAACTTTTCATTTTCTGGAGAGAAATCTCGACGTTTTACGAACGTTACTACTACAACTACATCATCAGCTATCACACTATAGAGGCTACACATGTCCATAATAAATTTATGATCTCAAGCAAATTCTCAAGAAAATCCTTTAAAAAACTCAATTTTAATGATTTTAAGAAAACAGGCAAGTGTATAGTAGATAGATGGAGTATGTATCTGCTACTAAACAATAAAGTGTTTCGACAAAAATAGAATTATCTAACACCGATACCGATGATGTTCTGCTGCTGCTGGTAATAATATAAAATAACTGCTTGAGTTGATCGCTCAAATTATTCACGAGATTTTGCAGATACTTTTTCGAAGAATAAAAGATGAAATATCCAGTATGCCTCTCTTACGTTTCATTGGTCAAAAAATGTAAAGTAGTAGTAGTAGTAAAAATATCGAACTATTTCGATAACATAAGCATGTACTTTCATGGATTTGACCGTCGGTCGTGTCGTGGCAAAAAAAACGTTCCTTGCTGAGAGCTGTGTTTTGTTGGTAGGTTTTAGGTGGCTTGATTCCGGCTCGTTTTGTCTATCAGCGTTAACACGATAACGTTCTTTGCTCGCTCAACGATGTAACTTTTTTCTGCCCTTTTTTATTCACTGTCTTCCTTTAATTTTTTTATTGGAAACATGGATTTTTATGTGAATATCTGTTGGACATATAAATTTTTTTACTGCGCTGCTTATGCGCACAGCGAACCTTACTCGAACAACTTGAAAACGTTATTTTCTGTCGTCCTCCTTTTAGGAGGAAAATCGAGTTAGCTCCAGTTCTTTTTACGGCGATATATAAAGGCGTGTGTGTGTGTCTGTGTATATCTGTGTGTGTGCTCTGATGAAGTGGGGAAGAAAGACTGAGTCACTCGTAGAATCAGACAGAGAACTGCTTTAAAAAGCAGTCAGTCGTCGTCGTCGGCCAGCCAGCCAAGAGTATTTCTCAATATAAAAGTATGAGAAATAGGAGGAGTACATGTATTACATGGAACTTGTGAAAAAGCAGCTCCACCATCCACCACCACCACCACCACCAAAAAAATTCTTGGTTTATTATGACTACATGAATACACATCACCATTATCAACATCATCCCTACTTTAGCAGATATGAACATTGTTGTTCTTATAGCGAAATATATTATTAATGCGGGTGTATGACAAGTTAGTTCTGTGGCACGCTACCTACAGAAGTACATGTGTGTCTAGCTAGTCCACGTAAACATATATCATTTTTTTTGTTCTTCGAGAGTTTTTTTTCGTTTTGCTGTATGTACTTGTAAAAATGAATGTGCATTCTGCACAGGCCAAAAAATGTAAAATGACGCAATATAATTGTAAAAAAGTCTATCCATAAGAGTGAGAGGGAGTATAAATTTAGGTGTATATCGTTTTTAGTTAATGAAAAAAGCGAACTTTTATAACTTTTAAACTAAGCCCTATAGAGATTTATAAAGCATCATCCCTCTCCGTTCTCGAGGCGTTTTTCCCTTTTAGATTAGTATACAGGCAACTTCCGTCCTCCGCCCGCTCAATATACCTATGTTAAGTACATGAATTACCTATGTGCCTTATTTATACCAAGTATATACATTTGTAAGCTGCCAAGCATCTCTTGCCACCCTCACCTACCTCCCTCGATAAAAAAACCCTTTCAAAATGATGTGATCATCATCATAACCTTTTTTGTTCTTACGTTTTTTTCTAAAGCTCAAGCTGTGTATAGGAGGACACACATAGCTTTACTCGTGATGCTCTAGCACGAACTATAAAGGTAATAATAACAATTTTAAAAATAAAAAAATCTTTTGTGAGAACCTTACCAAGCGATTCACGTCACCCTTTTCGTCTTAAAAAAAGTACTACATCTTCTTAGTAAATATAGCGTTATACCTATGGATGGTAACCGTTTCTGAGACATGAACTTTTTACACAGGAATGTACCAAAGAACATTCTTAGCTGTGAACTCTTCCTTGCCTATTTTCAGTGTATTTTTGTGGGAAGCCAGATTTAAACTGATCCAATGAAACCTAACAAGTCCTTGCCGATAATGTAGCTCCTACACCGTTATTGCACATTACGTATGTAGCTCCTGATTTAGTGCAAATTAAGCCTGGAGTTACCTACACTAAGCAAAAATGTCCTTAATCCTGCAAGTACATAGACTCAGGTATGCAAATCAAGTACAAATGCATGCGCATATTATGTACTTACGACTGGAATCGAATGATGACGTAGTTTAGGACTTTAAAAGGCAATGTAATAGGAGCGCAGCACAAGTTGCAAGGGTTGCAAGGCTTTAATTTTGAAAACAATTTGCTCTTTTTCGGATTGAAAAAAAACTATGGCTATAGACGCATTTAATGTTCTTTTTTTCAGCGCATGAAAAATGTCTCAGGATTTGAATAAATGTAGAGAGGCAGAAAAATGTGAGCATGACGATAGGCTATGGTAGGATTCATACCGGCTCCTTAAGACATTGAATTGAAACCACTCGAGCAAACCGCATCATCCTCATCCTCCTCCTCATTTCTCGTAATAATGAAGCCTCATGTGCATATAAAAGAATAGCTAGCAATTCATATCACAGAGTGAACAGAGTGTTCCCCTCATGCATATACAATAGGTAGAGAGGCTATACGCATCATCAACCTAATATCGTCATCATTATTATGAACATCATCATCCGACATGCTTGATTGTTTAAACTCTTGCTGTTCATTTCATCCCATTTACGAAAAAATAGTGAGAGGGCCCTTTTGCTACCAAAAAATGTTTTCTTGGTTTATCTTCGCAACTCGAAAAATCGTTCTGCACGCTTGTAAACAGAGGACATCTATTCTCTCACGACGTTGTTTTTTTGCATCATTGTTTGCCAAGTGATGCATAGAAATGGTACAATGCTTGGAGTGGTTGGTGATGACATTTATGGATGCTCAGGAAAGTTTCACTTACAAATTTTAAGAACATGATATTGATAATACAGAAAGCAAAGAATTTCTCTATTTTAGCGTGAACGGAATGTGAAGGAACAAGGAAAGCTAAAATGTTTGATTTTTTTCGTAAATCCGAGTAAAGCAATAAACTATTGTAAATAAACCTGAAAATAGATTTAAACTTTGAATTTGATGTCGAAGTCGATGTCTGGCTTTGACTAAATCTGATCCGATAAAGATTATCAGATGATTAAACTGAGCTGCGGTTTACGATTTAGGAATTATCAAAAGATAACGACATGACATGACACAGGACATTCTAGCTCTCAGTGAAAATACAACCCCTCACACATAATTCATATAGACTTGATGAGGAATAAAAAATACAGTGGTATGTATGCTATATCTATATTATTATTGCGTTCTCAATGTTTTTTATCATTTCAATCCTTCTAATTTGCACACCTTTTACGAGAATGAACGAATACATGGACATGCGACCCGATATAGAAGTCGTGGGTGAGGATATTATGAACAGGGCAGTACGTGCGCATAGTTAGCGCTTCAAGCATTTTCATCACACATACAATAGGAGTACAGAGTACAATGGAATTGAATGGAATGGGCGCTTTCCCATCCTTGTCATTTATCTTTACAAGTACGCAGGTAAATGAGCATCTGGAGCAAAAAGAAACAACGCCCGTCCTAATTAAATAGAACGCGAAAGAGGGCAGGGCTTCATGGAAGCCCGGATGTTATCATCATCAACATCGCTCAGCATAACTATTTTTCATGTAAAAAAGTATTGGTCACACAAAAACATAGGAAAAGATAATCTTCTGCATTATTTCATGTTATTGAATGTGAAAGGTCCATTCCATTATACTTTCCTGCTTTGATCAAATAAATGCAAAAAGCTGAGCAAAATCTTTATTAATCAAGCCAAGCTGAATAATTTTGAAAACGAACTGAAATAAAATTTTGTCATGAACAAGTAAATAGAATTATTATAGAATAGTGGGCTTTTATTATGCTAAAATCTTTCCATCATCAGTAGTAATTTATCTTCTCTGTCTTTAAAGGAAAACAAGGAAGTCCTTTTTCCTCATCAGAAATCAATTTGAGCGGTTGTATGGGCACTTAAGAAAGGTGTGGATAAATATATTTTGATCAGATACAAAAGGCAATTAGTAACCCTTCGGTAGCATCTTACGTCATGTCAGTCTCAGTCAATGTTTTCCTCTCCTTTATCATCATCCGGATAAACAAACTGCTCAATTTCTCTGCTCAAGTCAAGGGTCATCGCGTACCGTCAAACACGACATCACTTTACTCCTAAATTATGCATGCAGGAATGGAGGAACGACACATGGCTCTTTTGACTGTCTAGCACATTATGCATGCCTTTTCCCAGTGAAACAAAAATATACGGTGTTCACCAAACAGCATAAACGATAATAATAGCGATGATGCCGGTTGATGCTCTATACCCGTGCTTCCGTAACGTTTTCTCTTTTGAAAAGCAGCAGCAAGCAATGCAATAGTCAAGCCATCAGCATCATCAAACATCACATAGTCATATTATACTGCTTCCTCTTTTCAACTGTTGTTGGCTGATGGTGATGATGCTCCTTTTTGATGATCTCAACATCCGCTCTGTGTGTAGCTCCCAGTATATTTGCAATGCAAAATATTTACTTGTGCATAAACAAAAAAGTGTTGTTTGCCTTTTCCTCTCCCATTTTTAAAGTTCTCATATTTTCGCCAAACACTTTCGAATCCCTGCTAGGATGATAATCATTGTTAGTGAAATATAAAATTCAATTGAGGAGACATGCTACCAGACAAGAGTGGCAGAGCATTTTCCCAGTTTACTGTAGCTGTATTTTTTTTATATTTGATTATCTTGATTACTCGAAATGAGATGAAATAAACCTAGATTGTTAGTATTTAGTTTACACAATTTAGCTAGCAGCTCACAGAAACACGTACACCTTTTACCTTCTCTCTGCTTTTACGAATTGGTAGTGTTTGTGGTGGGGAAATGACGACGATCTCACATCACATCAGCCAAGAGGAAGAAAGACGTTGTGCATCGTTGACTTCTGCTTTCGACTCTTGTCTTTACAAAAGCTTACTTTTTTACAGCAATGAATAGGCAATAGGCAGGAACCGACAGCCCTCTTCACACCAATGAACTATGACACTCATTTGCAAGGCTAATCAGTTCATTATGCAAATAAATTTTGCACTTTGCTTTTTGTTACTCTTCAAAAAAACGGAAAAGACGACTGTTAGCGCATCACAACCGGAGCATCAATGCTAGATGAAACTGCGTCATGATAATATCGTTAATGGTTAAAACCTACAAAAGAGATTTCTGGTAAAAAAGCAAAGTTTAAGCTAGGATTCAAAGGTTGATCTGGATGAAAGCATTCTCAGGACCTTTGCCCATCAACAATAACAATGGGCATTGCCACATATCATGCCTGGATCGAACATGTTTTCAAAAATATGTATAATATATTTATTTATTTTAGACTTTCGACTCCACAATTAAGAGCTTAGGTTGCACAAGGTCCCGAAAGTCGATGCTTAACTGATTATGATTGGCCATCTTGAAATTAGAAACTCGCCTGAATGGGAAACCAGTCTTTCAACAATTGAAATTGCTCATTTGCTTATGCCCTGTGTAATTTCCATCTGTCTGAAATAAGTAGTCGAACGTAAAGAACTATTTTTAAAATTATATTTTTCAATTACATTTTTACAGAACCTGAATACACTAGACTTTGTACCCAGATTGCGTAAGTTAGTCTGTAGCAAATCTATTGTGATGGATTTCTGAATTTGAAGCAATCCAACAATATATGTGATTGAATAGGTAAAGAAAATGACAGTCGTCTTCCTTAAAGACGGCCCAGTTTATTCAAAGTTACAACATGAAAGTCTTTCGTGTCAACCTATCATACCAAAATTGTACTTTAAATCATAATATGTAGCATAACAATCATATTGGTTCTCATGTTATGAAGTAATTCCAAAATTTTCTATTAAGAAATTAGTGTGACTAGATATGTACTACTTTTGTAACTCATGTACCTGTATTAAATTCAATTGACATTTGCTTTCTACAAAATTCTGGTAACAAATACAATGCAATGTCATGTTTGTAGTTCTCATTTCTATAATATGGTTTTATCATTCAACGATTCACTGGACAATAATAAGATGAGACAGACACACGAACCGACAATAACTCTGAAAGGAAGACGTCATGGCTGGAAAAGAAGCAGCCGTTAAGCTAACATTAGTCAAACATTCCTTCTCCATTTTGCATATCAAAGAGTCTCCGAGAAAGTTATTGTGCGAAAACACGTAAAAGCAAATCATCTTTGTTCACTATGTACTATCATCTCGCTCATCTCAAATCCCAAGCCTGTCAGTCTGCTTCCTACCCCTCCATCGACAAGCTAACCGAGCGTGCTTCCAAAAAGTTAAAGAGGTAACCCCATTTAATTTCAATCTAGTGAAGAGACCCCGAAGCAGCAAACACGAGGGCAGAGAGTATATTATTATTATTAAAATCATTTCCTCTCCTTCTTCTTTCCATGCTTTAATACATTGATTGCAGGAGTAAAGTGGTGCTGCATAATACTCGTCTGTAATGAATGGGCTATTAGATTCAGTGAGTAGCAGAAAGAACAACAGTAGTGAGTGACTATGAGTCTCTGTGTCGCTCTCTGTTTTCTTCTTGTTCCCTACTAAACTTATTCCTCATTGTTGTTCGTGATGTTCTTGTGAAGCTATTATCATTACAGCTCTATGAGAGCTACTTTTTTATGACTAGCTTTTGAAGAGAGAGAGAGCAGGAACATCGCTTTTCTCCCATTGATGTAATGGTTGAGAAAAAGACCTTTTGCTCTTTCCTCGTCTTCTGTCTTTTCCAGTAATTTTCCTCGTTAGATGAACGACTGATAGCCTCTTTGCGTTCTCCTTCCTCCACTCTTCCACTACAAAATTATCATTACGCTTCTGTACTTTGTTCACTTCCTCTTTCTTCTTTCCACGTCCCGCTACTACTTTTACTAATGCTAGCGCCAATAACCCGTCTTTATTTGCCCTTTTACCTTCCCTCATTGAGGATGATGTCGCTCCTAAATGACTAATTTTGTTTGCACACACGCGTTCTTGTAAACGAAAATACATGGGCTACAAAGTTTCTCTTGAGAGAGCTTTCAACGTTACTAGAATCCAATCACGGCTTTCCCCTCTTATTTCAAAGATAAATAAATAAATAAATAATAATAATTTTGATCGTGATATATGGGAATTATACGCATGTTAATGTAGCTGAATATATTTTTTTATTGTATGTATATAAATAGGGCTTAGAATTTAGCCTAAGCCAAATCTATCAAATGAAAGTGAAAAACGGCACGGTTCGTGGTTTGGTTTGTCATGATAAGCTTTTTTTCAGTCAAAGCAAAAAATGTGTTACAAAGAATGAAAGAATGTATTGCTTTGATCAGCATTATTATAGGAGCTGTGCTCTGCCTTAAGGTACTTCCAATAAGTGGATTGATGTTAGAGAATTTGCATGAGTCACGCAATAGACATCAATTTGCAGAGAGTTATTATTGAACTGAAAAAAATGATTACAAGTGAAATGCGCTCCACTACATAATGCAAGTAAGTTAAGTAGATACCTACATAGTTTTGAGTATGGCTTAAAATGATAAAAGCTCTGCACATAATCCCGACGGCGGTGGGTGAAAATAGGTACTTTTAGTTCAATCTACTACTTGCATTAGCGTATTGTTTTGTAGACAAAATAATATGGAGAGCAACGCCTGAAACATTATGTTTGCCTAAGCGATTGAATGAAGACGGCGGAGAAAGGTAATGTCGTTCCCTTGCTCCTTCATACAACTTTCACATTTTCCATTTCGCGAATGGATCAGAACATTTATAAAGGAGCAATGTAGGATGTAGGTACAAAGAAAATAGAAATACACAACTCTGTAATGCTTGTTTTCCATGTTGCAACACGACTCAACTTTATCCGTTCCTTTTCAATTCCATTTTCATCCTCAGTTTGGGAGCTAACGCATGCTTTAATTTGACATAAAATCGACCTCAGTGAAAGTTGAAAGAGGAAGGAAAGCCGAGACCTGCTTTGATCAATCAACAGGACAAACGAGTTCATCTATTTACATGCAGATGCTTTGTAAAACGAGATGTTTGAAATTCGCTTGCTTAAAATTGAAATGTCCAATTATTTATTTTAAACTGCGTATGAAACACTATTAACATTTATTAACTAGTTGGTATTATGATTAATTCACGTGAATTAACCAAATTCATACATAGTTGCTTAATAGTAACCATTTCATTAGCATGCTTAATGTTCTTTATTACATAATTAAACGTAAACGTTTAGATTCTACCAGGTTATTATATGCAGGCAGTTATTGGTACGTAACTTGCATAGTTTAAATCGAAGCCATATTTTGTTTCAGGAAAGAAATCAAGTGGAAGGATTACATTTAGTAGGTGTAAAGTAAAAGTTGTTTGTCGCCTCATTCTTAAGATTTGTTTGTGAATGACATTCCGGTAATTACACTGCGAGCTAGGTACCAACTACCGAATAGGAAATTAAACCCCCGAGTGATTTCGCTCATTTTTAATACAAGAAGTTATTTGGTGTCCCTGTCAATGGGCGTGAATATTTACAGCATTAATACGCATCTATCTAAAAAATTCATGCATAAGAAGTAAACATGCAAGCAACAACTTCCCCTTCTTTAATACAATGTACTAATAATAATTTTGTGAAACTTCCCAGCTAGTTTCATGTATTCAGTATTTCGTCATAAATAAAAGTAGAAAAATCTTATTGAGGCAGCTTTACTTTCCAGCCATTACTCCAAGCGGAGACCAAGACAAATAACGTATTCGGTAAAGCACTCAAATCCCGATCGAATCTCTGATTCGTGTAGTTTCAGCTGTACTATGCGGTCTGCTTCGGGGCTAAAAATGCACAAGAACAAGCTCTGCAATAAAAATGGAATTGTTTGCCACCTGGTTGTCCTGGCCACCAATGCTCTCAACTTACAAGCCCTGGAGAAAGTCAATAGACATAGCCACAACAGTCAACAGATTTAAATAGAGGAAAGGGTGCGGGTGGTAGGTAGGTGTAAAGATAAAGAAAGCGAAAACGAGGTCGATAGAGTGTATTTATACGAGGAAAGAAAACAAGGCCGTTATCAATGCTTCCAGTCCTTGTATCCGTCTCAACAGAGGACGGCAAGGCCTTTCAATTCATAAAGAGAAATGTATGCTGTTGGATTTTTTTTGAGAAAGGGAAAGAAAGGAAATAGAAAGAAAGAACCGAGGTCTACCTGAAGGATCAATTGTGATCAAGCCCATGTAGCGACCTAAATTGAGAAATGTATTTTTACTCACAGGTCCAGCAGCACAATGACGCAAAACTATGGGCCGCCAGCCATTTTATAATCAACGTTTTGAACTTAACACAAATTAATTTTTGACGACCTCTCTTACTGTGCTTTCACCATATAAATTCGCAGCCATTAGTTATCCAGGGACATGTTGAGCACAAGCATTTTAAAAATGAATTTGTTGAATGGGAAAAAATCGACAGAACAAAAGACGGGACTAAGATGGATTTTCTTCTTTATCGATCCAATTACGAGTTGAAGATATCTTACAGCGTCTCTGTCATTCAGGGAATCTATCTTTCAAAGTTTTAAGAGCTTCGTACTTTGTACCACACTGTAAAAAAAGTGTAAAACTTTTTCTTGATACGATTGGAGTTACCCAAGAAAAAAATTACGACTCGGTTCGAGCATATTACGATTCTTAGATTTTTTGGTATACTACACGCACATATATTGCAAACGCCCAATGTCTAAAAGAAAAACCCTCTTCAAAATAAATTAAAGTCAACTGAAGTTTTTCCAAAAAAGAATTCGAAGCTAACTAAAGTTATCTATTCCGCTCGTTTGCTAGCTCATTAAAAGCTTGTTGCTTCGATTTGCCCCGACGCTCTTCTAACGATAGCGGAAGTGGGGATGTATGATCATGGGAAATCAGGATTTTATACGGGCTACTGAAACAGTCAAATACGTAATTGTTATAGCGTACGAGACAGCGAAGGCTTTTCCCTCATCGGATGAATACACACAAAATATTGAGACTGAGACTATGGATGGTCGACGCATTAGATATTGCTGAGAACCGTCGTATTTTTAATGGAATAGTCATGTTTTGGTATCCCTACCAGTTTAGGTAGATTTCACTAGTTTCTGAGTAAAAAGTACAGCCCAATGCAATGTTCAGATTCATGTACTGGCTTCTTGTGGAAAGTATATGTATGTGTCTTCCTCAGATAGAATGGGTTGTCAATAATGCTATGTAATATAGAGATAGATAGATGGAACAGGGGGAGAGACTCCAGAACAGCAACTGCAGTTTTTTCAATGTGGAAAAGTTGAAGACTATCTAGATATCTAGAGTATTCCGGGGACACATAATAGAAAAGTTGAAAAAAAACTTACGGTAGAGCAGAGGGAAATTCCACGAAAGGGAGAAAGTTTTTTTTCACTGATCAATTGATCAGATGAGATCATACTTCGGAAGGAAAGTGGCATTGCTTTGTTGTAGAGGAAAGTTGTTTGCGGCATCAGTACTACTACTACGTCGTCTGGAAGTACAAGAAAACTTCAAAGGGTTGAATATATTTAAAGTAGATAGGTACCAGCGATCCATACTGGAAATCTGAAAAGAGAACCGAAGAAATTCTCAAATTTTATTTCAGGATGCCTGGAGGCAGGTTTATTTCATTGGCAAAACAACATAAGCGACTTTCAAATTTTGCTGCAAAAAAAACTGAATTTTAGCAGAGTTGTCGATTGACGATCGTAATGGGTTCCAATTGCTCAGGAACTACACGGACTAAGCTGATCTGCACCTACAATCAAAAGCAGACTTGCTAAAGACAATTTTAAAGTCAAGTATAATAGTTTTGATTGAAGAGCTCTCGAATAATACATGTGAGTGACGCTGTGAACAAACCAATTTTCATATTTTGCATGCAATCCAACTTTTAAACTATAATCCATTACGTCTCATTATCTTGTCACAAAATACATGGTGTGCATTTTGTACTACAACAATGCTGATATCTCTGGAAAACACATGACACTGCACTGGAACACTTTGGAATTAGAATGCTAGAGTAGTAAACTGTAATATCTTTGTCATGCCAGACAAGAAGAGAATGAGTGGTAAAGAAAAGGCAAACAAAGGAGAGAATAGAGCGAAAATCGCCTGTAGAAATGAAATTTCACTGTGTCAAAGTGTTGACAAATGGACACCAGAACTACAAGAAAATTGTGCATTATGTACTCCACGTTCTTCAACTCCTCTTAACAACAAATTTTCGAATTATGTACAGCAGTGGGAGAGCAGTGGGAAAGCAGACAGTTGAAAAATGAGCACGAATATTGCCACACTGTAGGTAACTTAATAATAACGTACATGTGGGGGGAAGTACATACATATGTTGTGGAGCAAAGGAGTGAGTGAGGGAGTGCGTGTGCTCGCCATAAGAACGCTAAGGGAAATTAGCGGCCTCATTAAATATTGAAAAGCGGGCGTTTGCAACCACGGGATCTACAATTGCTTCTCTTTTGTACTACAAGCAGTCACTCATTACATATGACAAAGGTATGGACACACGCCCCCGCAGTATAATCATGTGATAATATATACCTACGTAAAATCTAAATCCAAAATATAACAACTTCTTTCTTTAAGAAATAGAAATACGCTTTGAGCTGATTTTCTGAAGGATGCTTCTGGTTGCAATACTACGTAGTGTAAAACAAAAGTCTTTCAAATATACCTAATGACAAAGTTATATACAAGTGAAATTTTTACGAAGCGCCAGTGCATGACTTGTCAAAAATAAATTTTGTCTGATGATGATGTTTTTTGAGCTTTGAAATTGCTGTTGTAAGCCGAGGACTGTAATGGAGAAAGTTGAAATATTCTATTTGACAAAAACGTAATGAATAAGTCTTATTGAACGAAATGGATCATTTAAGTTAGGTATCCAAGAAATCGTACCACTATACAATGCATACTTCTTGACTTGAGGGTATAATATGATGGTGATTAATGAGTGCGAAATACAAAATGTGCAGATGGAAAAATTAAGGAATGCTAGCATGAATGATAATAACATGTTTTTATTCATGCATTACACAACTTCAAAAATCGGCTTCCATTTCAACATATTATATACATACTGTTTTGCCAGTCTACTCAATGTACGCGAAGGTATGTCTAAGCTTGTTTGGAAATTCTTGGAGCCAATAGAGCTGTCAACTATTCTCAACGTGAGAAAAAATGAATAATGTGGACAAAGAAAGTGTTATTTTCTTGCCAGATGTTCAGTTAACACCTGCGTGTTTTAATTGCTCCCCAAATAGGCATTAAGTTGGAGAGGAAGCACGGAACTACAGGCACTTCGGTTTAAAGATTTTTTCATCCTTTTCTTCAATAGAGTGAAAAAAATAAGGACGAGGGCGCGGCTTCTTTTTTCCTAACCCTTTCCTTTCATGCAATCATATTGCAGTCAAGCGTTCAACTGTCTAACCACCCAAAAATATTTATCTTTTATTTTGTATTGGCGCTCAGAATTTGAGTTTGAATGCATACATACCTACATGCTGCGCCATAATTTCTATAGAAAGTCAGTTTGAACTTTATGAAGGATATACATACATGTGGTGAAAGGACATGTAATGAGAAATACATATATTTATTCTCATCCGAACATACATAGAGCCTGCCTTTGATACAAGCCAACGAAGCAAACAAACAACACCCCAAGCACAGACAATCACGCAACTTTTAGAAAACTCCTCTTCAAAAAACTCATTAACATTACGGACTCTATATTTTCCTTTTTATGTATTACTCCACCATTCCAACTACAAGAAAAACATTTTTTTGAATAGGGCCAGGCTAAAGGCAAAATTTGGAGTATAGAAGAACTAGTGACACTTTTAGATGATACCAGATTTTTCAAGAAAGGGAAAAATTTAAAAACAAAGCAATTTTATGATCAATAGCTCACAAGAAATTCATGACATGACTTCGACATCTTAAAGAAAGTGTAAGAAGTCTCTTGTAATCGACTTGCTAAAATCTGTTTATACGAAAGGATATTCACACGCACGTTTGAAAATTGTACCTGCGGAGATTATGCTTTAAGTGGCAAGTACCTACTACGTTGTAGTTATTAGCAGAAGAAAAAGTACCCATTTATCTTTCTTCATCATCAGGCTTTTGAATTGGTTGGAGAAAGGTAGAGCAAAAGTGAAAGTACCACTTTAACATTTGAGCTTTGGTTTACTAACCCCAAGTCGTCATTGCATGAGATGAGAGATTCATTCTTAAAAACCATCTCTTAAAAACTCTTAGCCAAATAGCAAGCGAATGGACCGTTCGCGTGCTTGCAGACTCGCTAGACGGAAGAGGCAAGGTTTTTCCTGGTATTGAGAGCAACAACAGGATGATTCTCTTGCACTTTAGGGACCAAATGCCAGATATAAAACTTCGTAGTAGTAAAATGCAGGAATAAGGTATAACAGTTATAGTTATGGCATAAAAAAGGAAAGAAATGTTGAGAGTAGAATTCTCTACAGCTTTCATCGCATATGAAAGCATGCATATATATATATATACATTCCTTAAAGTAGGTATGTATACTATGCTTGTGATGACGGTGCCTCTCAGCTCGTATCCTAAGGTCGAGCGGCTGTCTCTCAATTCTCTTTGCCATTCCCATCCAATTCTATTTCAGAAGCGCTCTTTCGTACAGAGTACAACTAGGCTCCAAAGATTTCTATTCAACTCGCCATCCTGTTATTTTTCATCGCGAGTTTCTTTTCTTTCTCTGTGGCCAAGTAAAGTATCCTTTTGCTCATCATCACCGACATCTACTAGTTTAAGGAACTATAGCCAATTCAATAGTAGGCGATCATCGGTGTAAGAAAAACCAATATTTTTCATAGGTATACCTTTTCTCGCCTGCCAATCGTGTAATAACCTGGAAAGAATGTTGTCCTAAAAATACCTTCCGAAATGACTATCATAAAGAGTAAGGTTGTCTATATGCATACGAAAGAACATGCAGCATGCCTAATATTATGTAGACTTTCTAAAACCTAGTATCTATCTTTGTGTAAGTTTTTTGAGCATCAATTCATCCTTTTGAAGGAAAAAAGTATCTGCCGTCACACGAAAAAGTATCAAAGATTCTCTGCACTTAATGCTTTTTAAGATTTTTTTCAAAAAAGTAACAAAGAAAGTACGAGCGTATCTCTACTTTTCCCCATTTAATCACTCTCGCTCGCTACTACTCACTCTTTCTCCTTTTTTGTTGCTGTATTCATAGAAGAAAGTAAAAAGCCCGAGTTGTAATCTGGGTTATATCATCATTATGTAAGAACACTTCTCATAAAAAGCAGAGATATGTTTGATGCGAAATGAGAGCTCATTTCAAGCACGAGAAAACTGTTTCGTTCGGTAGGGTATATAAGTTATATGTTCAAACTGAATTCTCGAGAATTATGCGTACCTATGCTTACTTGTCTTTAAAAAAGTTACTCTGTCTATCTATGTATGCATGTATATATCAAAGTGGTAGACGTACTTGGCATTTTTGCATTCACTGCACTGAATAATAATAGTAATAATAATATGTAGAGATACATGCAAGATATTTTCTTACGGAACTGTATGAAAAAGAATTTCGTCGACTTTTTATGCTCGATACCCATGCTAAGCATAACGGTAGTTGTAAAAATCATCCTTGTGTTCCTTTCTTGAGAAAGAAAAAACCGGCGAAATAAATAAAAACGTACAATTTCATGCAAACTGATGTACCTCTTTTGAATAGCTTTCTCTGTATGCTATAAGGTATTCTCTAATAACATTTTTGTGATTTTTTAGTCGTGACTATATTCTGTGATAAAAATAATATGAAGAATAGATTAAAAGGATTATCAGCACACGAGACTATCTGTCATGCTATTTTCGGCGAGGAGTGGAGTAGGCGAACATAAGGAGGCAAGGCATCACCTAAGCATCGTGTGACGTCACATCATCCATTTTGGCAGAGGGCTTAGAAAAAAGTGCCTGTTTCTATATTTTCCGAGAAAGTTGCTTCCCACACGACGAGCACTTGTTTGATGTCTATGAGCGGAAGTGGAGTTTACTTGAGATCGCGCTCTCCCTTTCCTTGAAATAATGACTTAGGGAGTGCTTATAAAGCGCCTGCTTCCGCACAGTCGGAGTAACATATACAACAAATGACGACGAAGATATTATAAAAAATAAAGGACTTTCATCAAAAATTCAAACAAACGAGGCAATATGCAGTGCAACAATTCGGTTCGATACAAAAAAAAATCGAGGTAAATAGAATCTATGATAATAAACCTGATTATTAAACGATTTCTAAACAACGATCGAAGAGCTATGAAAAAGAATTTGCTTTTGTCGGGGGATAGCATGTAAGAAGACGAAATGTCAACAGAGCACGTATAAAACCAATTTCCAGAGAAGCAAAAGCTATCGCTGCCGAGCACCTTTTATTCCTATCCCATTTACCAATAAACAATAAATTTTTATACTAAACCGATCGTTCAACAACATCAACAACGATAGCAGCAGCGAGCAAGGATTCATAGCCTTCATGCAACAGCTCACAGCTTAAAGCTTGGCTCTAGTTTTCCTTCCCTTTTTTCTGATAAAAAAAGAATAAACTGGAAATACTAAAAACGTGAAAGCTTCCATACTTATTTAACGAGAGGATATTTTTTCCTTCGTTCCTTTTTTCCGCTTGTGGCATCCCTTTTCTTATTGCATTGTATTATCATCTGTGAACAAAACCAGTTCGTAGGAGAAAAAAAACTGATAAAGATTCTTTGTTGGCATGTGAGGGCACGAGTGCGCAAATACCTACATCTGTAGTACGTGATTTCAGAAGAGACACTAGAGTCCAAAGGCATTCTCAAACGAACTATGAAAAATAAAAAAGTAACTACAAAAGGAACTACATCCTACTGTAGGGACAACTTGAGAAAACCAAGGAATAGATCACTACACACTCCCGACCGACCAAACTAGCACGGAGCCTAGCTCATTGGAAACTCAAGTGAAAGCAAGTGCCAGGGAAAGCCTTTCCGATCATGGGAACGAGACGGCGTAAAAAATGAAGACTACAACTACTGCGATGATGATAACGTAAAAAGAAGGAAAAAAGGGGAAGACTCCACAGGCTGATGCAGACATACATACTGCTTCTAGTCCTTTTCCACTAGTGTTGCTGCCTCTTTAAGATTGAGAAGAAGGAAACGACAGAAATATAAAATGAAAGCAGCTTCTCTTACATGCATAGAAATAGAAAAGGCTTGATGGAGGGCCGTAATAAGGAGTCTGCCTTTTTAAAGCTTTATGATATAGAGTTTTTTATTTAAATACATAGATACGATGAGCGAGAAACTGATGGATACTGAAGTGCTGACGACGTCTGGACTACCGTATAAGCTGTCTAGGACAATGCAGATTCTGATTATGATTGCTAAAATGCGTA
This sequence comes from Seira ritae, assembly GCA_027744415.1. Taxonomy (NCBI): domain Eukaryota; kingdom Metazoa; phylum Arthropoda; class Collembola; order Entomobryomorpha; family Entomobryidae; genus Seira; species Seira ritae. The sequence goes on along the minus strand of JAHZNI010002335.1, from coordinate 248 downwards.
ATTGTGGACGATTTTGTAATTGTAATAGGTAGACAAAATAAAGCCAGCACAATTACAATTCAAAATTGCAACAGTACGCGTTGTGAAATGGTATCGTTGAAAGAACAAAAATGATGAACTGCAGATTGTTCTGACATTTTTTACTTGTTCTCTTTCCCGAACGTTTGACCTTTTTGTAAGAGTAAACCGAAAAAGCACTTTTTCTATGACCTCTAGACAAACTTCGAAATACTCTCCTCATAATTTGT
>JAHZNI010002333.1:0-14285 GCA_027744415.1 Seira ritae | reverse complement strand
CTCATATAATTTTATTTTGTAAAGGACAAGAAACAGGGAATTTTCATAGGCATTAATGTTTTGATCAAGACTATGTATTTCAATTGAGTTGACTGAAGTAAAGAAATGGAATTGCTTCATGGGTGTCCTTGATGATCAAATAACTTTTCAGTTTCTGCTTCTTCCAAAAGAATAATGAAGTCTGGAAGAATAAGAAAAAAATGAGAAATGTGTGCGTGGAAAATTTTCAGAAAAGGGAATTTTAGTATAAATTAAAATCATTCATGTGGAAAATGAATCTATAATAACAATAAACATAAAAATTTTGAATACCTACTCTGTCCTCAAAGCAGTGACATTAATTTCGGGAGTAAAGAATGGTACCTATTATTGCAATAGAAAATGGCTTTCCCAAATTTAAGTAGGTATGCATGTGTGTCATGTTTCGATTGTAAAACTTTATTTGTGCTCTGTCTCTGTCTGCACTGCACTGGCCTGGCTCTCTTTGGCAAATCGGCAACTATTGTATAAACAAGCTTAGTAGGATTTAGGAATTGCTTTTGATTTGGCATTCACGCCTCACTGACTTCAAATTGTTTTGTGTGGAAGGGAAAATGAAAGGAGCTTAAGCAAAGTCAATGATAGTTTTTGCAGGAGAAAGTAGGCTACTGGCGCGTGTTTGAATTCCTATTGAATAGCTTCTAATGTTCCAATATTTTACAGTAATTTTCGACGATGTCGAGGCAGTTAAAGACGTCCTCTCCAGTGATATATGGATCGACCGATATGTTGATGGCTGGATTTTAGAGCGCTCATTTGGCAAGCCACTTGGTAAGCATGTATTTATATGTAATAATATATGCATGTCTGAGAATGTTTCAGTTTACGAATGAAATGAATGGCGTAATTGTGGATGTTTCAAAGAACCTTTAATTTAAATGCATGCAGTTAGTGTGGTGTTATTGATATTGATATCGACAGTGGCATGAAATGGGTAAAAGCTAACTGAATTGAAATTGAATCGAAATTCGCTGACATTTCTAGACTGAAAAATTTAATCAGTTCAGTTTTTTGTACGAGTAATCGTAAAACACTAATTTTTATGAAATTTCAATCGCCATAAAATATGCTTAGGTAGTTGGTTTTTCCCTAATACGCAAAATAATATGCCTTTTTTCTTTAGGCGTCTTTTTTGGAAATGGCGAGTCCTGGAAAGAACTCAGGCGATTTTCGATCCGAACGCTTCGGGACTTTGGCTTTGGAAAGTTCAACAGCCAAGAAGCAATAATTGAGGAGGAACTCATGCGTCTCATGTCACGGATGGACAAACTTATTGCTGAGTCGAGAAATTCTGCCGTCCACATGAAGAAATTTTTCTCCGTCTCCGCACTCAACATTATCTGGAGTTTGATTGCTGGCTATCGTTTTTCCCACGATGATGACAAACTTCAGAAGCTTGTGAAACTCATGTCTGACATTGTGCAAAAGTTGGCTGTTGGCGAGGACATCATCACGGCGTATCCTATACTGAGGCATGTCGTTCCCAAGTTTACTCAGACGGGGAAAGATCGACAGGACTTTTTGAATGCGATGCATGGCTTCTTTAAGGTAAGTATGAGCTTAGAATAGGATGAAGTAATCCATAAAGCATAAATAAATTCTGAAAATTGATTTGATTTTTTGATCTCGTGGTCAGTTTAACGAAAACCGGACCTGCAAAAAATAAGATGTTGGTTGACGTAGAATACACTCAGCATATGTTTTGAAAAAATTAGAATGATTCGTATTAACATTTGCAACACAGTTGATTAGACAAACATTGTTTGCTGTTTCTGCGACAAAAATAGCGCCTTGAACCAATTTCAGTATGGAATTGGAATTTTATTATGAATTTAGATAAAAGGCACTGATAAACAATTAAGCTTAAACTAAATGATCAAGCTCATGCATGGGAACACTTTGAGGCATATTTAGTTCCGAGTACACTGGCAGCATTTCCGCGTTGAATCTCCAGACTTATACGTTGGGTTAGGTACTGATTCGCTCTAGCTTCACCAGTAATAACAAGCTTACAACATGAACTGATCTCGTTAACAAGTTCATGGGCTTCCGCGCACCAGGGACCAACGGTTATGAATTTAGATGATTTGTCCTTATAAACATTTATCGAATGTCGATAATATAATACAAAATACCTTAAGTTGGTTAACTGTGGTTTAGATTCTCTAAAAGTATTTTAGAATTTTTTCAGTATGATTGGATGGGAACATCTGTAAAAAATTTGTTCAGCTTGATTCTTAAATGCTCTTCGTAGTTAGAGATCAAATATCAAATACACCACCATATTTCTCGTATCCTCCAACAGGAACTGCTTGAACAAAGGCGAAAGGAGGGAACTATACAAAACAGAACAAAGAGACTTCATCGACGTCTTCCTGGGAGAAATTGACAGTCACGTTCATGACAAGACTGAAAATAACTTCTATACAGGTAAAAAATTTATAATACATAGAATAGAGATCCCCTACCGAGATAATTTCATTTTATTTTGGACAGGCTCCTTCAAAGGCTCCTCTTCTTACATACATTGCCCCTCTGCCTTTAGTTCTATGCAAAACACAATTTATGTGGAAATGAACCGCTTTCCCTTGTAATCCATTCATCCACAGAACAAGCATTCTCTGGAATAAGCAATCTTTGAGCGGTAGCATTTTCCCTTCCTTTAAAGAATGAAAAATGAACGGAAATTACAAAGTTGTTCTGCAAAAGATCCTAAAACAAGATATGCTTTCCAAAAGGAAAAGCTCAGAAAAATTTTCTCCTTTTCTTCCTCTCCTCCACTTCCTCCTCAAGACTCTTTTCAAGAGAAAAACTTTCAAGGCGAAAGTAAGACTTTTCCTTAGGGACTTTCACAGTCATTGGCTTCCATTTTCCGAGAATATTTTCAAGGGGAATGCGAGGGAAAGAGTGCTAAGATGCATGCATATACATTATTAATGTTCATTCATTATGATGATTATTTCGTTTTTTTCGCCATATGTGATGCTAATGCTACATGTTCATCTGCTTTAATAATATTATTACAGATGAGCAGTTCCTCGTGCTGGCCCTTGACTTCTTCTTAGGTAAGAAGAGTGAAGACATTCTTCAAAATTCTTGTTTGCTTTTGATCGTCTCTGATCTATATTAATACGGGAATACGATTTCCAGAATCATGTGGAGAAGTTTTGTGATGTGATAAATGTTTTTTTCTTGTACTTTCCCTTCTCAACCCTTTCAACTCACGCATAACGAACGCTAACAGCCGGCACAGAAACTACGTCGAGCACTTTGGAATTCGCATTTCGAGTCGTTGATACCTCGTCACTTCCTTCCACACTTGATAGAAATAGGTATGATATGAGAGTATTGAGTATGAGCATGAGCTCGTGTTAGTTAGCTCATGCATGTAATTCCTGATCACGATCATGTGATCATATCGTATATCGCTCGTATCACCTGAGGCAAGGTCGCTTTTTTACTTTCACCAAAAAAATGTCGAATAAAAGTCTTGAGGAGATGGAAGGAAACTAATAATAAGGATTTTTGAAATGCGTGCGCTGCATTCGTAGATGCTAGCTCGTCTTAAGTGGACTCGAGAGGACTCAAGAAGACTAATGCGTACGTGTAGGTGGTCGTATGTAGTCGTATGGCAATTTTTCAGTTTTTTAAATTGGAGACACGTGCCTTGTCTAAGCATCTCCTCTTCTTGTGTTTGATATTTGAGTAATAAGAAGGAAATTACTAGAAGCATCTCGGAAATTGATATTATTAGAATGAGAGTTAGAGTTGAGGACATGACAAGTGATAAATTAAAATATGAATATTTCATTTTTATTTATTGCAGAATGCCATACACAGAAGCTACCTTGCTGGAAGTACAGCGGTTTGCAACGGTTGTGCCCTTGTTCAGCCGCTCGAATATCGTGGACCAGTATGTCGGCGAATATGTTATTCCGAAGGTAAATTATGATTACAGTATGAATGCTTCAGTAAGCTTAGTTGGATCGGATGCACTATTTATATAATGGACTGAAATTGATTTGATTAATTAAAATGATTTTGTTTGATTAAGGGAACGATGGGTATAGTGAGTCTATACAGCGCTAATTATAGTGAGGAGAGTTGGGGTGATCCGTTTGTTTTCCGCCCGGAAAGGTTTCTGAATCCGAAGACAAACACTTTGGACCCCGATACGGTGAACAAGGTCATGGCCTTTGGTTTAGGTAATTGTCTTGTCGAATTCAACTTGGTCAATGGTAAATAGAGAATTCAGCTAAAATGTAATGCAATTGACTTTGGGAATGGGAATTATTAGGAAAACGAATTTGTGCTGGTGAGATTCTGGCGAAAGCAAATCTTTTCAAGTTCTTTACCTCATTCCTTCAACGCTACACGTTTGAAGAGGATCCAGAGCATCCGAGTCCCTCCATAGAACCATTACTTGGAACTGTACAGAGTCCGAGACCTTTTTGGGCTGTTGTAAAACCCCGGAAGCGAACTGGAACTAAGAATTAGTTTTATATATTCCTATCCAAGCTTCAACCCAATTGATTTGTTAGCTTTAAATTATAATAAACTGTGTAATTTAATTTATTGTACGTGAACCTAGTGGGTGACTTTAGAAGTCGGATTTGAATTTACATTATGTATTCCATGATACATAGTTAGGATGGTTTTGTAATAATAAAAAGAAGAAAATTATAGTACTTAATTCAGAATTGACCAGAGTTTATTTTTACGCACGGCATACATACGCATGAAGCAGGCAGACAGATCGCATCGCACAAATTCGTTTCATGCATCCCTACTTTCTCTTTGAGCATTAAGTAAATGTTTCCTATTTTTACTATTGATGCGGTTCACCGCAATATGCCTACAATTTGCAGAGTCGCAGATACAGAAGAAGCCAATGAACTATTAAATGTTTGCTTGCACAATTTTTTATTATGAAATATCTTCCGATCCATTGAATAGGATGCATGGTCCCATTCAGGTTTTACGGAAGCTAAAAATATGATGGCGCTCACTCGTGTCAAATCTTTTCAATTTGTATTTGTATAGTAAAAACTACATCAAAATCTCTTACGTGTGTTTCTTAATTCTCATTTGCATCATCTCATTTAAGAAGCATTTATGTAGCTCAATTTTAGAAAAAAACTGCCGAACACGCATTTATTTCGAAAGTAAAATTTTGAAACTGAGCATGCATGCTAACATTGTATGCAATAATGAGTTTCAAAGAGGAAACTAGAAATCCGTATCGTGTCATAAAAATAGCTAACCATAAGACCTACCTTTGATCATGATGATAATATGATCATAATGGCAACAACCGACCCATGGCCCACATTAGGTACTATAATAATGACATTTTAATGACAACTTTAGTATTTTGCTTAGCTGTTGCGTTTTTCCCTTTCTTTTCACCACACAGTAGTACATACTAAAGAGGTCCATGAATCTGTCTACTGTTATTTACGTTACGGCATAGGCAAAGTCGATCATTAAACCCGTAATGATGATTCAACAAAAAAGGATTTTAGAAAAACTAAAACTTGGACTTTACTCCGCATCTAGCGTACATTACATGACACGTAATGCAATCGTAATGCACAGAGCTATTAATAATAAAAGTCATGAAAAATAAATGCTAGTGTGAGGTTATGCAAACAACAATAAATAATGTTTGAGTGCAACAGTAACAGTAGCATTCATTTCTAGAATGGAGGACAAAAATGAGTCATTTTTTGTTTTGGCAGAAATATGATTAAAACATACCTTTTAAACCTTAATGCATTTTAAAAATACCCAACCCGTTCAACATTTCACATAGGTATATACATGCAGTTTGTTTGTCATTCATTGTTGTGCACAAGCTTATTGTATCTGTGAAGTTATGGGATATTCCAAGGGGCACTTCAGTACCTCGTCGACGTCAAGGCAGAATTGGTTAAATAAATTGGGTTCCAGTGGAAAAAATAAAAACTTTCGGTTCAGTTCCTTAGAAGTGAATTGAATAATATTAAATACATATTCATCAGACTCTGCAATTATTTTTTTCTGAAATAAGAAGCTGCTGAACTTTCAAAAAAACAATGGCGAATAAAGTTTCTCAAGTTCAAAAGGGACAATGTCGAAATAGCGTAAACAAGCTATTCATCAGTCTTACAAGGAGAACACTGATTTTCATAAATATTTAAGAAAGGAGCTTTCAATTGACATTGACAGTGCTTTGATCAAGTTTAGTTTTCAGTTGTGTAGACGAGCGTAACATAATTTAGAATCAAGAGAGTGATATAGATAGTTGTATTATGTATGTATGTAGTTCGGAGGTGGAAGTGGAAAAAGTTTATGGTCCTTTATTTCACCAATCGATTTCTTCGCCAAACTTGAGTGAGGAAAATAAAGTTCAAAATTCAAAATGGGCTGCATTGGGAAATTATTCTCGGTGGATCCATGTTGCGGATCCACGAAACTTTCTGTGGCGACTCTTCTCGTGGCTGGAGCTGAGATCGTAAGTTTTCTTAGAGCATTAATTTTACTTGTAGGTAGGGAGAGAGGCGTGAATGAAACTAAAATGCAAGAAGGTAATCGACTAAGACATTTCCTTCCTCTGTCTTCGTCCATTTTTTACTGTTTCACGATTATGCATTTATTCTTTCACACAAAAATTACGCAAGTTGTTCCATAGATCTTAGGTAGCCATTGTCTTTGCGAAAACGAAACTAATCTGCGTTGTCTTTTGCAAATTATTTTTTGGGAGCAAATCCATTTAATATGTAGACCATTTCCTTTAGAATTGCATTGCGTGTGAAAGGGACACGCTTCAGACACTCTCCGTAAGAAAAGAAAAGGAAGTCAAAGCTTTTCAAAGTGAGAAGATAGTGTAATTCCGAGACCAGACATGACCAGCGGACCATATGCTGAACTTTCTGAAACAGAAACTGCAAATTAAATCAAAGAGAAGTGTATACATACCTACATACATACATAGGTACACATTCAAAAACGGATATTACATATTTCTTTTAAATAGACCCTGACTCTCCGCAATTATAAATAATATTTTAGGTACTTTATGTTTTTGTAATCCATATTGTTCCTTCCTTCCTATTCTATCATTTGCATAATATTTAGTGAAGGACTAGGATTTCCACTCGCTATCACTGAAATGAAATAAGAGCAAATAAGCAATAGTAAAAACTTTTCCATAATGTAAACGTCACATTAAGTGGTAAAGTTTTTAATGATAAGTTAAATCTTGAAAACAACTCGTCATTTAATAATGAACATTGAACTGTTCTTTCCCCCTTGAGTTTTGAGTAGGTACTTAAATTATCTTTTTGGGTTCATTCATTCATTTAGCGCAGGCAAGACAGAGTAATTTCCGTCAATTCTGTCCCTAGTTCATAGCTCCTCTTTTAGATCCTTTTGGCAGGGTTAATTTCAACTGCCTTCCAAAAACGTCATCAGCAATTAAACAAGAGATTTGATTCCTACTTTTTAGGCCAGGGAACATATTTACGTCTGAACTCTGAACACTAATTTGCCTACTTCGTCTTTGTGCTTCTTAGGTAGGTACTTTTTACTAATGTTTAGGTACTTAAGCAAATGGTGATTAATTCCTCTGGAAAAGACAATGCTCCCTTTTCCCCTGGCGAAGAAGAAAAACTTATTCCTTGCATTATCTGAAAAGTCGATCTGGAAAGTTTGAATGGGTGACTCACTATATTATATAAAATGAAGCATTTATGTACCTACTTTTACACTATCCTCTCTCCTCCTCCATCTCTTCTTTCTTTAGGTAGCTTCAGTTGGTTCTAATTCTAGTTGCCATTATCATTATTGCTTTTGAGATTTCTATCATTATTGCGTACAAGAAGAGATCATTGTTGGATGGATTTTGCTCGTTCGTCGTAGTATAACATCCCGTTTTAAAGCCCATTTTTATCTTATCCCTCCTTAAAACTGTAAAAACATACGTGATTTAACTAGTGAAATGGGCTTATGGATAAAAATTAGAGTGATAAGAAGGGAAGAAGGAGCTCTAAAAACTGAAGTCACCTTTAGGATATTATGTCATGCAATCGGACTTAAGTACTCATTCACTTTACACGGGCTTAGCTTAGGAGAGCCTGAAGGGCTTGTAAAAGGTATGCATACTTATGTACCTATACCTACTCCAGAGATCTCCTCGTTAAAAAGATGTGACTCACGGCTTAATATGCACATTTACATTATCTGAAAAGACTGCTAGATGGCTAGATATTTGTCCTTTTTCTGTTATTGCAAGCTTAGAGTTGCAGGGCCTTTTTTCAGCTTTCCAAATCACCTCCTTCTGAGAATCATCTTGACTTGGGAAAACTTTTTTAAGGGACGAGGATGAGAATGAAATAATATTTTTTATTATTGCTTATAGCCAATATCATGGGAAGTATGTATGCACGTATGTATGTATACGCAACAAAATGAAATAGATTAACTTGTTTGGGATCCTTCCAACTTTGTTAAGAGGACACACAGAGAGCAAGATGAACTTTCACGAATTCTTTTTATTCCATATCTGTTCTCTAGTATTATTATCCTTTTCGTTTTCATAAAAAATTACCTAATCAGAAAACGTAAATGTGAGTGAGTAGAGTAGTACAAGAGCAGGTTGCGGATGCACGCTTTCCAGAAGAGTACTAAAGTATTCCGACGTACACGTAACAACAATGGTTTTCGAAAAGAGTCGTCATCGCCATCCTCATTGAAATTAGATTTCCAATCACGTTCCATTCCACGAACCCCCTTTTTTCATCCTGTGTATTTTAACGCGTGGAAAATAATAGGGAATTGTGCACGACGCACGTACTATGAGCATGTCGACTGACTGTCGAGTTGCTCACGCATCCGCATCAATTTCTGGTATCATGATCATGATGGTGAAATATTTCGGGACAAATGCGTTGATGATAGCAAAATATTTTACACTTTTCAAAAAAGACGATAAAAAAATCTCCTGAAACCCACAGACTTGTCCTGGTACTTATTCGCAGTTGCATGTAAACCCATGATACTGATTCCAATGAACAAATGAACACCAAACAGAGAGGAAAGCAATAAAGCAAAAAAAACTTTTTAATGGAAGGCCACAAAAAATAAAAATCTAGTTTCGTATTAACTCGTCCTGTCATCATGAATCAAATTTCTCCTTGTTCTTCCCGTTTTAACTCGATAAATTCAACCTATGTAGGTACTTAGCAAAAGCAGAGCAGCTGGACCCTCATGTACTTGTACTTAGCAAATGCAGATAATTCACCAGAATATTTTTTTCTCTGCTAGACCCAAATGATAAATTACTCGCTTATCCTTGCAGAATACTTTCGTAGAAAAATATTTCCGAGCTCTAACAAGACTTCCAACCGTTTCCCCTTGTGGGTAGCCGTTCTTCGAAGGCTACCTAATCATCATAATTGCGTACAATATACGTGCGTGGTCCGTGGTGCGGTTGTGGTTTTACTGCGGGCGCAATAATCTTGGAATTTTGGGAAATAAATTAGAGCAGCGGGAGTTGTCCTGTAATATTGATTCTCGGTGCATTGACCATGGCCCTGCATTTACATTTTTTATAGTTTTGTAGAGTTCTCCAAGAGAAAGTACTTCTAGTACATACATTGAAATGTGCTCTGGATGGAGAAACGAGTAATTTTTTTATGCTGCTGCTTTGATAGAAGCAGGAAGTGGTTTTCGAATCTGTTGACTCGCAGAGAAAAAGTAAACTGAGCGGAATGAAAAATGGACTCAGGTACAGAAAGGGAGCGAATTTTTTCTAGAAAATAAGGCAATGCTTAATGCTGTTGCATGCATACATATTTTCCTTGGCTTTCTGAAAAAATTCCGCCCACCACGATGTGATCCTGATCTGATTCTGATTTAGATCCATGTCTATTGCTTCCTTACCTTCTTTTGTATCTGCAGAAAATTCCAGAAGTTTATTTGCTTCTGCAAATATAATAATTTCATAGTTCAACAATTTCGATTAAAAAATTGGACGACTAGGCACATATTTGTGGAATGAGCATAAACGGATAAATGTAGTCAAATTTTTATTATATTCTAAAAATATTGTTGATAAAGCGTATTTATGTACTACTGTTTACTATTGGCGGACACGTAGGAATTTTCCGCATAATATTTTATTTCCTTGCTTCGCTTTCACTAAGCGTATTTTAGTTAGGTTCTGGTCCTCTCATAAATAAAATCATGCATCAAACTGAAAAAAAGAAGGAATGATGTGTAGGAACGTGACTTCTTCCTCCATCCGTTTTCAAACTGATGATGTGATGTGATGTTGTTCGGCATGAAAATTGATGTATGTACATACGTACGAAACAGTGGAGTTTGCATCATGACATGACCACGACTGCTACAAATACGGCAGAAGGTTTTTACATGAAGTGGAATGGAAAATCGCTAATACATACATACGTCCCATGGTCAGGTCCACCCCTTATTCCAAGTCCAGTCGAGTCGGTACTTTCACTCCGACTCAACTCTATTTAATCATGTACGACAACAACAAGCATACGCATCATTGCAGAAAGAAATTAAGAATACGAACTCGTTTCTGATAATGGACTACCCCTTTCATTTCCGCTGACAATAATTTTTCTCGAGTTTCGAAATGCCATTGGGTTATGTATGCTTCAGGAGAAAGTTTATGACTCATGCATTACCATAAATATAAATCGAGTGAAAGTTTTGCGGGAAAGAGTAACAAAGTTTATGCACCGGAAAGAAAGCAAACATGTATGTCTTGCACAGGATTTGCGTAGGAGGAGGAAATGGGATAAGACATGTGCCTAAAAAGTACGTAAATTGTATGTAGGCTTATTCGTGATGGTCGATGTCGTCGAATGTCGATGTCCTCTTGATATGCTTTGGAGGAACAACTACAAAAGGAAAAAGAAATCACTTGCATTTTTACTCCCTTGAAATGAATTACATGTTTCTCTTATTTAATCCAACAGATCCTTTCCACATCCGCAATAGTAATTTATATTCTTTCACTGACGACCATTGACATGTATGAGACTGACGAGGCACTTCGCAACTCGAGAATATCGACATTTCTCAACTTCTGGGATCTGGAGAGGGATGATCAGGACATTGATCAAATAAGTGAGTTCAAATGTTTCTTGAGGAGAAAATTATTTCTGTGCACGTTTTTTTTCATACAAAATATATTATGCGTTATTTAAAATTCCCCTTCACAGAAAAGCGATTAATACAAATCTTCGCCGTATCCTTGTGCCTAAGTTTGGTGAATCTGATCATGGCTGGCGTTCTTCTGTACGCAGTGCAAAGGGTAAGTATAAAGTAAAAATTTACACAGCTCCAAAATTTATTTTTTTTTTGGCTTGGTTCCGGTTCTCATTTACTGAATCGAGGACAAGAAACTTTTCTACTTTTTGATTAGGAGAAACGATTTGTCATATTTTTAACGCCCTTTGATTTGATCAATTTCCTTTCTCCAGCGTCATCTTATGATGGTGAGAGCATGGATCTTGTGCAAAGCCTTGGGAATTTCCCTCTGCCTTGTTTATCTCCTCACGACGATATTCCTGGACCAGGCGACGTTCGTCGGGATCCTACTAGACCTCACTGAGATTGCAGTGCTCCTCTACTTTTTCTGGACTGTTTACGCTTTCATGCGGGAATTAGTGGAGGAGCAAGTTCTGAAAATGTCACCATCCATCATCCAAACTCAGGGAAAGATTGAAGTTAGCTTTCCTCTTTGAAACACAAAATCAAATTTGTAGAAAGTATGTAGATATGTACTTTATATTTGCTAAATTATTTAAAGTAAAAAATCGTTAGTAAGTAGGTATGTATGTAGTATAGCTTTTATGTAAGAAGGTTCATGTTGAAACTAGGACATCAAAAGAGAAAAGATGTTTCAAGAACATGAGCCAAAAAATGTTGTTTTCAAATCTATTGAGCGATTAAGTGCTCTTCTGGGAATTGTACTTCGCATCACATTCCAATTCCAAATAGTTTTAAGTAATTGAATACTTCATAACTTTAAGTGAAGTCATGTTACATACTAAAAATAGCCTAGTTTGTAGATCGATAGCCTAGAAAAAAGAGTATTTTGCTAATTTCGCAAATTACTCCATATGGCATGAGCAACACACCAAAAATTTCATGTATATAGCGTTTAAATGTATGAATTATTGTAAATCTTAATTGTCTTTAGGAGTCTATCATAGTTTAGGTAATTTTGTTTTAATTCATTTGTATCAACAAAAGAGGATGAAAAAAGTGATGATTGTAGTATTAAGGTATTCAATCCAGGCTATTTCCTTTTGAGAGAAATAATATTTCTGGGAATTTGTACAAAAGCATTGAAGCAAAATTGATAGTACTTATATTTCATTTTTGTTGTCCTTGTTTTCCTTTGTGATGGGTACGAACATCACTGGTGTAATATAATGTATGTATGTCAAAGTCAGACAATAAGCTTTGACCTCCAACATTTATTAGGACGACCTTAAATATTTTGGAAATGTTCAATGACACCAGCTGATGTACTATTTAAATCAATAGCAACTGAAGATGCTCTAGTATTAATAATTTTAGGTAAATAATTTAATTTAGATTACATCAATTTAATTAGCTTGCAACTTCTTAGCACGTTAAGTAAAAATTAGTTTCTCGATGTTTCTTTTGAAGAAGCTGAAGGTGAGTCGAGTTATTTCTTGTCAGAGATAAAATTCTTTTGCATAAAATATTTTCCATAGACTTTGCAAAGTATAAATTATACTTTTATAAATAGGATAGGGCAGTATAAATTACTTTTAATGAAAATTATATGTTATCTTCGAGAATTATTGTGTAATATTTTACTTAAATTAATATTGAATAAATATTTGCTTTATGAAATATAACTGACTTTCCAGATCTACAAACCAAAGTAGAATATCTTAATCCGTCTGTATCTCGAATCCCGATAAACTCGTTTAGGTCCTCCTGGGCCACTGGCAGGATCTGGATTTTGAACACCAGACGTTTGCGTCGGAGGCTTTTGAGTCTGAGTGGACTGCGTGGCAGTGGGCCCATCAGTCTTCCCACTTTCAGGTTGCGTATTGGCATTATCATTAGCATTATTATTGTTCGTACTCGATTCTTTGGGGTCCTTAGAATCGGCTTTTCCTTCTTCAATTTCCTCCTCGTATTCACCATCCTCACAGCACCCTTCTTCAAACAAAGTCTTTTCCGCCTGGAACATTTGACAGTAGTAGCAGTAGATGTGGAGGATGAGGATTAGGAACGCGAGAGTAATAATAGCACCTATAGCGCTTAGGATCTTGCAATCACCAAGGGCTCCATCATATAGTCCTCCAGAATTCTGAGTACCGTTGGTGCTGTTCCTACTATTATTATTGTTGTTGGTGTTCTTAAAAAGGGATAATAAAAATGCTTCACATTTTATAAAAAGCATCAATTTTGTCTTTGTCGCATTTAAGAATGCAATAGCTTTTACCAACGCTAAGAGCTTATCCCCGTCTTTACAGTATCTGGAGCAAACGAAGATGAAAGTTGGAATGGCTAAGCATAGAAGAAATGTAAGTGCAAACAGTACCCCAAACTAGAAAAAAATTATAATTAAAGTAAAATTTAGTTTTCGAGGAAAATTAGCAAACATACATAATATGCATGTAAGGAAATGTTAAGTCACCAATATTTTCCCTAATTTTCGAGTGCTCTCGAAGAAAATGAGAAAGTATGCTATTTGAACGACAACGAGAAATAAAATTCCACATCCTGCAGTCGACCAAAATAGCACGTGTAGCATCCAATGCTGATTTTCACTTGGAACATATATAACGAGATTTAGAGCACAGAGTAGCCCAACCACGAAATAAAGAATTCCCCATACCTTTTAAGTAACGAAAATTAAATAATAAGCAATAATTGAACAGAATGAACTATGACAGTGTTCTAGTCTCAAATTACCCAGAGGCAAGGAAAGGTACAGAGACAACAATACCAACAGGGACAACAACGGCATATACCGGCTCGGCAACAAGGCTTTTTGGGTTTCTTCGCTTTTGGGTCTTTGTTCTTCTTCTTTCCGCAACCGCAACCCATTTTCTTTTCTGGTCGTTAGAGGATGCTTTTCTCCGGGAGGAATTGTAACGGTTTTATGGCATTCGAAAATGCTGACTATTTCTCATTTTGGATGATCCCTATCCCTGCCCGTGCCGTGATGAAAGCAT
>JAHZNI010002332.1:0-10131 GCA_027744415.1 Seira ritae | reverse complement strand
GTTGAAGTTTCATTTTTGAAACCAAGCCTGCTCCGTTTTTATCTTCGACTGAACTGATGTAACAATCTATGTACGTCTGTTTGGTGAGAGGTATTGTCGTTTTTCGGTTACTTAAAAATCAGCTATGAGAATGGAAAAACGATAGAAAACGGAGTGTAATGCGGAAACCCGATTTTAATCGGATAGAATCTCTACCTTCCTTATTGCACCAAATTACAGGTGTAAATTATGCTATTAAAATGCAATCGTGATCATTTTATGCCGTTAATATTGTTGTCAAAAAGGATAGTTTTAGCTGAAATTGCTACCTACTATGTAATTACCATGTGGAAACAAGGTCTTGTTGATATTGTCAATCCTGTCAAATGAGTGCATTACGTTTTGATTCAACTGACTGTTGTTAAACTGTAAATATTATTGATCATTGATCACAATAAGTAAATGACTGTGATAATATAGAAGCACTTATTTCGGAACAACAGGATGTCTTTAATCGTCTCGTAGTTTTCAATTACTTCCTCATTATGTGGCTGCCTACCATAGTGCGACCTTCCACTGGATGGTAATTTTATCCATCCGGGTGAAATGGATTTATCCACCAAGGGCAAGATGGATGACATTCAAACAATTAATGAAATGGATTTTATTAATTTTAAAGGGGAAAAAATTAATGATGCATGAACGTAATCGCCTATACACCATAATGAAATCCAAACGGACTTTATTGCACAAAACTACTACCTTTAAACTTAATATTCCTTGTAAAAGCTTATTCGGAGATCATCGCTGCAACTACCTCGCAAACAATCATAATGTCATAGATTGAAGTACCCGTTTAGAACTAAACTTTAGTGATGAAACCGAGCCTATTTATGTTTTAATTTTCTGATAATATGTAAAACAAATGCAAAGTTAATTCAGAAGCCGAAGAGCAAGATATTTATATTTTTATAATCCATTTCCTCCATTTCCATTTCGTCCATCAAAATTTCTTGAAAAATGGATGAAAGTCGCACTCTGCTGCCTACGCTAATTAAAAGATTCCGGAAATCCTATGTTCCATTCTGTGCTGAAATAATATACATACTGTATTAGGTCACTTTGAATAGGGATAAAGAAACGGTGAAGAGATGCAGAACTCCATTTTTTATCAACAAGTAGAGCAACATTGTATAGATGTAAATTATCACACTATTCAGTCTATTGTGAACAGGAGCGGTCCTGGAGAAAACTAGTTTGATTTAATGCCAGGTCCGGAAACGTCCGTGCTATGGCCGATTACTTTTTCAAGAAGATTTGTTTTCCGCTAACTGTTTTAGCATTGTACCTGTTTTAATTAACAATTCTAGAAAAATCATTTATCTAGTACTAGTACACAGAAACATCTCAGTCATAAAATACCTTCAAACGTTTTAAGACCATGAACCCCGAAGGTGCTTTAATTCTCCATTCAAAACGTGTTGATACTTTTTCCGACTATGTACATCTCCGAAATATTTACAAGGCATGGTTTTTTGCTCCCTTGACCCCATCCATTGAATGGTATAAATATTAAATTGTGCCCATTTTGTTATCAGGTTTTTCATTTACTTTCTCCAACTAAAGCGCGTACTATACTGGCATGGTTTATTGTAACATCCCGCCATTTGTCGCTGGTTTTTTGACTACCAGTATTCAGAATGTAATCAGAGGCAAATGAAAAAGTCACCTTATGGTCCTTTAACATTGAATCTCGTTTATATTGAATTTGCCGCTTAGCATTTTGTCGTCCCGTGGTTGCCCTTGCTTTTATTTGTCCGTTTGCAACTTCAATTAAATTCTTCTTGGTTACTTCGATTCAGCGAAATTTTGCTGTCCAAAAAGTAAATTTAATAACTAAGATTCGTTGAAAAATCCGAATTGAAAGTCTATATTTCCTTCTCTACTTAAAAATCAGAGTCAATTAACTTTACACAAAAGGTTCAATTCTGAATACTCGCATTCTGGTGCATTAAATATGTCATGTATAATTTTTGTTTCATTCCTCTTATGCCATTTCAATTCATTATCCTCAAATGTATATTTGTTCAGGACTTGGTACTAAACTCATCCTTCGATTTTGTCTCTTCTGACGTGTATAAATTTGCAAATCCCAGAGAGTATGTAAAACAGAGATAGCGAATATCTATGGGACAGAAGAGTACTCAAGTTTGCTTTCGGTCCATCACTTGAATATGAAGTTCATTTCTACGTAAAATTAGTTTTCATGATATGGACAGTGAATGATTATGGATAAGCTTTTATCATAATTTTTACATGGATAAACTGTTTTCGCATGTAAATATCCAAGGCATGAATTTATCCATGATAGATATTGTGTACATTTGTAATGGGCTTGAATGTTTAGATTTTATTCATTTATCCATTTTTTCATGTAAAAATAAAGGTACGCATGTTTAAGCATCCCGAATAATTTTATCCATGGATAAATACATTCCCTGGATATGGACTAGTCTGCTGCATAATCCTGCATACTCTTCCAAAGCGTTGTCATCTATGCAAAATGGCACTTGTTCTCGTAAAATTTTCGCATGCGAATTGGAATATGAATTAGGTTTCGAAAGACAAAAGCTGGCCGCACAGTACTCCCCGACACGTGCAAGCCCAGTTAGTCTTTTGGTTTAAGCTTCAACCTCTATTCAGATTTTTTCAACTTTCGGGGTTTCGATGCCCCTTGCTTGTACAAAAATAAATACATAATAAGGTATTACTCTTGGTTAGATCTCGAATATAATGCAAGATTTGCTAGAATTGCAAGCAGAGATGGATTCTAGCCTGCATTTATTCATTATTAGCTACTAACCGGACAATAATGGATTTAATGGCATATAATGGTATATGCCGGCTAATATTATTGTCATAAACACTATCCATAAGAGCTTTTTCAATACATAGAATTACATTACAGGTTGCACAACCTATGATGGCTTACTAACAAGTTTCTTATTTTTCAGCTTAAGATTAAACGGGACCGGTCTGTGTAAAATTGACTAACTGAAAATGTAGTGTCAAGGTGTCTGTTTGGATTTGATATACCAGCAGAAAACATTCTTCTTGTATGCATTTAGCACTACTGGCTTGTTGAAAGTGAAATCGGGGGAGGGATAGGGACTACCGAATTAAAAAATCATCTGGAAAATAATTTGTTCAGTGATTGCCGTATCATGCCATTTAAATGTGCTCAACACACTATTCGACATAATTTAACACAGCTTCTCAATTAGCCCCAATAAGAACTCAAATATTTCATGACTTGCTTGAAACTCAAAAAGTTCAATGTTTCCAAATTGGTATTCTTATTATATAAATAATAAAAATTTTTCTAATGTTATTCTCAACGATATCAAAGGAATCCATTTTTATTGTGGTTTAGCTTTCGAACGGGTCTCCGTTCTTCATCAGAACCAGAAAGAAAAATGATTTGTACAGAGCACATGAAGAAACGAAAAGAACAGTGAGCTAAAATTTACGCTTCGAATATATTATGGATTAAAATCTGATCTTAAAATTAAAAGCAAGTTGTTATGGGTCAGTCATAGCACTCAGTTTCCGGTCCAGCTTTGTTTTGAATAATGGCACATTGAATCTATTGACGCTCCCATGTTGATGTTCATTTTGTTCGGAAGTGATCTAATGTAAAGAGATTCCTTCAAATTCCTCAAAAAGGGCCTTTGTTCCATTTCTAGAAGCTGACACGAATTCGGATCAAACGCGTGTCCATCATTCTCTAACACATGTAACGCCACAGCAGAATTTCTGTAGTTCCTTCTTTTCGCATCATCCTCAAGTTCTTTCACTCTTTCTGGCCAATCTCTTCCAGTTTCACCAATGTATTTGGCATCACAACTCTGGTCCGAACATCCAATCAAACACACTCCAGGACGAATATCCTTATCCTTTAGGTTGCATAATACAGGAAAAAAACCGATATCCACATCAAGTTTACGTTGCACAAATTGTGCAATCCGTCTGGTGACCTGTCCTGAGCATGGAAGAATGAATCGATGTCTCTCTTGAATTTCCCTTTTCTCAGCAGCTAACTGTGCTGGTGACTTGGACCTCCTAATTTCCTCTTATTGACGGACTATATTTTCTCTGTGATTAATGAGGGCTTTAGGATATCCTCTTTCCAGTAGCATGTTCATCACATTTTTTAATTCCTCGTCCACATGACTGTTATCACAAAGGCGTATTGCTCTAGTCAAAAGAGTATCGACCACTCCTATTTTATGGGCTTGCGGATGGTAGGAAGAATACATCAGATAATTGTTCACAAACGTTTTTTTTCGATGTACGTAGTGTCCAAGCCATGAATCACATTTGTAAACCATAAGATCAAAATATGGAAGTTGTCAATTAACTTCTGTTTCACACGTGAATTCCAATCCATAGCTGTTCCGATTCAAGTAATTCAAAATACAGTCTGTCCATAGCTTCGGAATTACGGCATGACTATCGTCCACAAGTCGACAATAATGATCCATGATCTTCATATCAATTAAGGGCGTGATTTAATTGTCTTCATAATCTTGCAACACAATTACAGCAAAAATTGGTGACCCCATTGGAGTTCCCTCAAGCTGACGATATTTATCTCCGAATTTAAAGTATGTGCAGTCCAAGCAAACCTTAAGTAGTTCAATATTATTGTCTATTGAAAGATCTGTCTTGCTCTTCCAACTCGCGTCCCTCTCAAAACTACGGCGCACAATCTGTATTCCTTTCTGGATTGGTACATTTGTAAAAAAGTGACTTTAAATCAAACGAGA
Source organism: Seira ritae (assembly GCA_027744415.1). Classification (NCBI taxonomy): domain Eukaryota; kingdom Metazoa; phylum Arthropoda; class Collembola; order Entomobryomorpha; family Entomobryidae; genus Seira; species Seira ritae. The sequence goes on along the minus strand of JAHZNI010002332.1, from coordinate 5,323 downwards.
CTTGTTGATGTGTATCTCTGATTTTAAGGTTCTTGATTTTCTCTACAAACTCATATGAAGTTTGTATAATATACTTCCCAATCTTGAATGTTCCAAGTTTATCTGCCAAATGTTATGCAGTCCTGTAGAAAGAGCATGATCGAAAATCCACGACTGGTCTTAGTGGCACATCTTCCTTATGGTTTTTGGGAGCACCATAGATTTTTGGGCAAGATTTTGATTTAGCATAGCATACGGCCCGTTTGATAGTAGATCATTCATTTTTGAAACATCCTTCAATGACTCAATAGCAAGTGATATACAGAACTCCCATTTCACGTACACATCCTGAAGTTTAACAATAAAATTTGCCTTTCTAATACAATACATAATTGGAAGAACAATATCGTGCAAGTCTTGGAGATACGTATTAAAAAGAAGATGAAAGTTTATGAGGTATTTTTGCCTTCCTTCAATAAAGGATAGTCCAGAAAAAAGCAGATACACCGTCCATTTTTATTTTGATAAGCTCGTTTGAAATTCACTGTTCCACAAAAAAATTCTTCCACGACAATCGGGACTCGATGAACGAGACTCGACAAACGAGACTCCACGATCGAGACTCGACAAACGAGACTCCACGATCGAGACTCGACAAACGAGACTCCACGAACGAGACTCGACGAACGATACTAAACGAGCGAGACTCGACGATCAAGACTCGACTAAAACTACCATGTTATCAAGTAGCAAAATGCTGCGCTATGCTTGCTTTGCTACTTAATAAAGTGCCTTGAACATTTAGTTAATGTTATACAAGCTATTTTATTGAGTCAAAAGGTTGTTCTTGCTGACAATTGTGAATATAGTACAATAGCATAAAGCACTGAAATTATCTACTTATCTCATTAATTACATTATAAATGTTTGAATGATATAGCTTGATAGTCTGAAGGAAACAACTTAATTATAATGGCAAACTTGCGACCATAACTATTAAGGTAGTTTTGAATGTTAAGAAAGCATTACAAATCATTAGTACCTAAAATCCCATCAAAGCAACGACACATCAAAAGGAAAAAGTATTCGCTGCGAAACTCCTTCCCAAACTTCATGAAACTCCCATATTTTATATAAAACGGTGAAAGGGATTTGCAAATCAATAAATTCAACCTATACCTCATAGTACGCCATTTTACAAATCTAAACTCTGCTCTTTTCCGATTCACAATATTTGCACCTAAGGCCAACTCTCCTGCATGGCATAAGCCATTCAAAACAATATAACTTGCAATGACTAAGAAAACAAAAACCATCGAACAACCAAGTATCAAGGCATGAGGGACGCGATCCCTTAGCTGCACAACCACCACCGAGCAAAATACGCAAATCCAAAAAAATTGAAATAAAGAAAAATACGCGAATATCTCCACGAATTGAATAAGTTTTCTCATAATTAAATAAAATCGCCTGTAGTGGCGCACATATTGCCCAGTTTGGAGGGGAGTCGTGACTAGTATAGCCAAAATCTTGTGAACTCTGTTCATCAACATGTATGCGAGTGCGCCATAGTAAGCCACGCTCCTTGAGCCTTCTAAAGTCACCCAGAACATTATGATGAGGCGCAATAGAACCATTGAGAGAATCATATTCATATCACGTTGCTTCGGATCTGGGAAGATGTCGTCAAAGACGAAGTACAGAAGATCGTAGTCGATGCAGATTGCCCCAATCGGGAGGATTATGGGAGTCCAAGAGCAGAGGAAAATGAAGACGCACATTATGAATCCGGTTGTTTCATCAGTCCTTTTGGGATGCTCTGTAGATTTAAACGATTTATTAAATTTAAAATTTACTTTTATACAGAGCAGATTAGGAATTCAAAACCTCACCCTTTGCTACATCATCATACAGTTCCATCAATTGATTCACACCGTTAATCAGGCAAGTTAAATTGGCTAGGCTGTATTGTGACACCCCTCCAACAAAACACCAGGCACAGCTTGCTATGAAAACGATGATCCCGTTCACGAATGTGAAATCTGCTCGTGGACAAATTACTAAATAGTGCAGAACACCTGCCAGACATAACGCTCCAAGAAGCAATAGGAATCGCGTTGAAATCTTCCATGGATAAACTTTCCAGTACGGAGTGGCTACTTGTTTTGCGTAGATATGATCCCATTTTGTTAGAAGGGGATAGGGAATATAGCAGAAGCAGACGGAATGTATTTTAAAGGCAATGATTTCCAGGTCGTGCAGCATATTATGGCTGGTATGAAGAACTATGCGAAATTTAAACTGAAACAACTGGAAATATATTCTTTCAGGAATTTCTAGCTCAGAATTTTGAGAAATGCTTAGAGATGAACAGGTAAAACTTTATTGCTTCTGAATAATACTCAAAAATACTTGGAACCAATAGCATATTTACGAAAATATTATGAAAACTTAAATTAAAAAAACATGTTACAATTTGAAAAACTTAAATTAAAAAAAATGTTCTACGCCGTGTAAGACGAAAAATTGTATGCAATAATAATCAAACTTGTATTTAGCCAAACCTAGACAGTGGCTAGCTCTCTTCATAGCGGCTATAGAGGTAGCGCTTTGCATAAGTAAGATTTATTGCAGCGCCAGGGAATGGATTTTGAAAGCGACGAAAAATAGAGTTCTCTCTGTTTCGGGAAAACTGTTTAAACAAACAGAAACGGACCCTGTTTAAACTGGAGAAAATAAACATCGTTTACAAAATAAACAGTCGGAGGTGCCGTTTTAACATGTTTTGAAGCATGAACAGGCCTCAAATGCAGCTGCGATTAATATAGCTTTTCCTATTTAATTGATAAATGTATATTCATATGTGCACGTCATGCATAAATCCACCGTCAGTTTTCCAGCGTTTGAGAACAACAAGTACCGCTTTTCTTTTGAAGGAATACAGCTCGTAAATAAGCTGAACTAACGTAAACCATATTCCCAGAGAATACACTCCTGTTTTCGATATAACCATCGAGAGACCAAAAAACAACGTACGATATAACAACAACAACAAGGTATTTCAGAATACACTATAAGCATGGACATTATAAAGACGTTCAAATGGCTTGAATATCTAAACAAAACTGGCATTAGAAACTTGTTACGAATATTAGAAGTACCTAAAGGAAACTCGTATTCGATTATTTTAACATTGCTGAAGTCTCGAAATAATAAGGAAAACATCGAACAAGGATTGACGTCAATATATAGCTTATTAATAAATAAATAAAATTTGTATTTCTAGTACAATACATTGTTGGAAGTTATATCGCAAAATTCGTCCAGATGCGATTTAAAAAGAAAAGAAGGTTATATAATGTATCCTATTCAATCCTTCCTTCAATAAAAAATAAACTCACAGAAACCCTGTTTCTCTTCTCTTCTTAACTTTAAGAAAAGTGGGGAAAAGGAAAAATATATAGATTAATATAATCTACGCGAGCAGCTGGAAATGGAAAATTAAATGAAGAGAAATAAATTAGATAACATAATCGTTTATGCCATGCAGTAATGAGTTTCTTTTCCGAGGCCATTGCATAGTTTAAACTGATCGAAAAAATTATCGTCGATGAGCAGGGAAGAGGATCTAAATTATTTTATTGATATCCAAGCAAAATAGCACATCTGGCCTAATAATTGCATATTTTTTCATAGTCGTGGTATAGTTCCTCTTAGGAAATCCACTAAAATCGAAATGGAAAAAGTTCGTTGAAGTTATACCGACGGGTTATACGGGCGTTTCTCTCACTTAATTGCTTTCTCAGATTCAAAATTTTCTCCTTGGAACTGATGAAATTTTTCAAAGAAGTTTACGTACTACATGATTTGCGTAATATTGCACACTGACCGTAAAAGTAACTCTTATTTACTTCAAGAAAATGGGAATATATTGAGGACAAGAAAGAAAGGAAGGAGAAAAATGTTAATATTCCTTCCACTTCCTTCTTTTACAACGATGGAGCGTTCTTATATTTAATTTATTACTTGACACTGGTACTGGTACATTTTTTCAAAGAGAGTTGGCCTATACATTTGTGCTTAAAATAACTTGATAAAAAGAAGAAATGACGGCGGCTACAACCAAATGAAGTTATATTGCTGCTCAGTATGTTAAAGGTAGCATTTTAAAAGAAGATTTATTGTAACTTCATGTAAAGGATTTTGAAAGCGACGGTAATATTGAATTCTCTATTTTAGGAAAACTGTTTAAACAAACCCTGTTTAAACAGGAGAAATCAGATGTATGCACATTATGGAAACATCTCTCCTCAGATTTTCTAAGAACAGTTTTTTGTTTGGAAGACATAAAAATTTTGTTTTGTCTTTTTGTATAAAAATGCTGAAACACGTAAGTCTAATTCCGAAAGAATGCGTTCCTGTCTTATGTTTAACCATCTAGACACGAAAAAATAACAAACGGAATAATAAAAACAACGAGGGATTTAACCAATTCTTATTGTCATGGTTAGACCTACAAGCATGGCCATTATACAGACGCTCACCAGGCTTGAATTTCGTAACAAAACCAGCATAAGAAACTCGTTACGAATATTAGAAGTACCTAAAGGAAACCTGTTTTAAATAAATTCTGTCGTTGCTGAAGCCTCGATGTTATAAAGAAAAACATCAAAGCAGGATTGGATACCCTATCAGGTTTGAGAAAAATCATTTTTGGGAATGTTCATTTTTATGTAAACCCCAAGAAAATATCAAATTTAAGAAAGGGCCAACACAAGTGAGCTCACTTAATCAAAAGCTTGTGAAAGAAATGAGCGAGCCAATCTCTCTGCATGGACTTGTGCTACTCATTTCTACCTTGACGTCAATATCCAGCTTAATAAAATAAAATTTGGTAAAATTGTAAAGAAATAGCGAAAGGAGGAATATAAATACTAGTTATTTGCGTGGAATAGTCGAAACTCCCAACTAATCACGAGTAACGTGCATTTCAAGGAAAATTGTCACTAGGGCTGCCACGGTTACGGTTATTTGGTTACTAACCATTTAAACGTTGGTTAATAACCACGGTTACGTTTATTTTGGCGGTTAGGTTAGAGGCTGTAACCGTAACCGGTGGTTAGGTTACAAGTACCAAGCGGTAGGCGATAACCACGGTTAACCAGAAAACCATGGTTAGTTCAAAAGCATTAGCAACTAACATATATGTTCAAATAATACTTGCAAGAAACTGGACAAAAACACAAGAATGAACGAAAATCGCGTGATAAATTTGCATTCTTGAGGAATGATTAAGTTTAGAAGCAAAATTTTTTGCTTAAATTATTGAAAATAATGGTATGAG
>JAHZNI010002331.1:0-12666 GCA_027744415.1 Seira ritae | reverse complement strand
AAACCTATTCCGGCGAGCAAAGAGGTTATTTAATATAGCTGTAATTGAAAAAGGTACGAACTACAACATGAATGCTGAAGCTTTCTCTCATTCTTACATGGTCCACTCCGATATACTCGACGTAGGATGCAAACCCTGCGAAAATGAAATATTCAAGTTTACCCTCTTCGCTCAACCGAGTATTATTCTTTGTCAAATTCAAGATTAAAATCTCATATTATACCTTCATTAAGCCATAGGTCATTCCACCACTGTTTCGAATAAGAAATAAATTGAAATCACGACATAAAAAAATTGCATTGAACTAAAGATGCCCTTGGGGCAAAATGAGAAAAGTTTCTCATATTTCATACCTTTGGTGTCACAAGGTTTCCAAACCTAAAAATATATAAATGAAGTTAAGGTTAATTTCAACAGTATAGTTAGCATTGGTTTAGAAATCATGATTCATGATATGTTGATCATTTGATCATATTTAGCAAGTGTAAGCAAACGTACCATTGATGAGCTAGTTCATGGCTGATCTGAGAAAGGAAAAAAATGACGGTCCATTGATTACTTGCATGTCACATCACATCAAGCATGAAAGTGCAAAAGGGTGTTGTAGAGCAATGAATGTACTTACCACTGTTGCAACACGCTGCTTGCTCTGATCTGATGATGCAATTTTATCGTACAACATAGCAGATTCTCTATTTGAAACGACACGACAAGAAATTGAGTTAAATGAATGCAGTAATGAATGAATGGGAAAGAAAGAAAGAAGCCATGTTAAATTTTGCACAACGACTGCACCTGTACGTAATCAGGCCCCAGTTCTCCATTGCACCTGTTGTATTAATAAAAATGCAAAAAAGGTTTGTCAAAATTCGCAGAAGTTTGAAAAAGTGCAGGACATAGTATATGCAAGAAATGAATTCATAATTGAAGTAATTTTGGAGGAATCTCCACTCATTTTAGATTTGTTTATTACCAGCACCAAAGTCCGGAATAGCAATCATGTCTTGTTTAGGCAGAGGAAATTCAATTCCAAAGTAATCTTCAAAGTAGGTCAATATTCTAGGTCCAATATTTCGTGCATACTCTGCCTGGTCGATTGCACTACCCCGGGCCCAAACACGGAATTCCGGTTTGCTCAAATTCCTGTCTGACATTCGGTGCTCAAAGTCGGATACAACAAAGGCGACGAGATAGGTTGACATTGGCACCTTGAAATAAAACATGACGCAGGTCGAAATATCATAAGAAGAAAGATTAGCAATAGGACTTATATTGTGGATGATATGACTTTTGACGTACCGACTTATTGTAATGATCCCAAACCCAACCATCCATGTCAGGTCTAATCATAAAAAAATTTTGTTTTAAATATACCAGGAAAAGTTGCATAACTATAATTGTTAACAATTTAAGCCAATAATGACATACAGTGACACAGGTTCAGTTTTCTTTAAATCCATGTTAGAAATAGATGTCATGTTCGATCGCCTCGCCAGACTGACTTCAAACTTGGCCTTTAATGCGGGTTCTGAATGAAAATTATTTTTATTGCATTACCCGTTCATTCAAATATTTTGAGTGAAAGGAAATTATTAATTACTAAATTAACGGACCATCAAAAGCGGGGAAAGCTTTTCTGGCATCCGTCGCCTGGAATTGCGTTACCCCCATAAATCTGGAATACAGTCAAGTCATGCTTTAACCTCATTTTTTCAGGAATAATGTTTTTTCTTCATTCCTATTTTCTGTGGAATCCAAACCCTAACCTCGTTTCATTCGTATTTTTATCAATGTACGAGCTCCTGTAGAATCCTCCCAGACTGTCGTCGAGCATTCCAGTGTACTCGATAAACAGTCTGTAAATCTTTCCGGGTTCCAGCTCACTGGATTCTAGCGTGATATTGTAAAACTCTCTGGGTTCATCATATGCATGTTCCTTAATCTTGAGTGCCCCCTCATCCATGTTCGCAGAGACGGGAAGTTCTGCTTCCTGGACAGGAACGATTCTCACCTTCTCTTCTTTCACCGTGATATTTCTAACTTGGATGGTGATCTTGTTCGTGGGCTTGATGCATTTTATATCAATCCATACTTTCCCCTCGAGAGTGAAGTTCTTATCTTGCTCGATAAATGGAATCAAGTCGAGCTTGTAGTAGATTGGGGAAAGCGTATCGGGAAGTCTTACATCCATGACTTTTTTGCTTCCTGGATGAAATGAAAAGAAAAATCTTTCTTGAACAGAAAAAAATTGCATAATGATTATAATAATAATACTTGCAGATCGCAGAAAGACTTTACTCTCATCTACTGTGACAGTCTGTGAAAGAATCAGAATCGATTTTCGATTGTGAACATTTGCTACATTTAGTCGTCAATGTCTTTGCTGATTCAGATCTATGTAATTACAAATAAAATTCCTAAACCAACACAATAAGTTTTATGGTGTCTATAGTCTATTTCATATCGCATGTTATTTGATTCTGCATTTTTAATTTGTACAGTAATAATTTTTTGGTGTTGTAGGTTTATCTTGGTACTTTGTCTGACGCCTTTTCTCTATTCTATTCCAATTGTTCGCAAAAGGGCCTGATACAGTTTGATTATACCGAATTGTTTTCGGATTAGTGGTTGTTACTAAATACAACCAATAATGACCTATTCCATTGTTTCTGATCTGAGTTAAAATGCTGAAAAAGAATGTATACGCGCTCGTCATCACAAAAGAGAGAAATACCTATGTCTATTACGTTAGTTATAGTTAGTATCCTTAGCCCAACTGCTAGCCCAACCGTGCTCAAATTTTGTGTATTCATAGATCTCGATATCTTCTTCCGGACGGACAATCAGAAGTTGATAACTACGATAAGATTCAATTCTGACTTTAAGGCTAAGACTAAGAAGACTATATGAAATAGGGAATCATTATTCCTGGACAATACAATATATTTTTTTTCATTGCTCTCATATTGACCATCCTATTATTGCAGACAAAGCATCATGCAAGAATAGTCTAATTTAATTTATTCTGCTTATTTCTCGGTTACCTGGTTTCGTCCCCGTGCTAGCTCCCGCTTCCCCTGCCGTCGCCCCACTCCCCAACAGGTTGGATCCCGTATTGATTGTGACATGATAGGTAACGATCCCCACTGCAACAGCAACAGCGACAAAGAGTATCAGAACAAGGACAGCCTTAGCCCTTGTTATGTAGAAGCCGCGTGAATAATTGAAAATGGAGTTCTCGGACTTGGTCATGTCCATTGTGAGTTGCTCTCTTGACTGAGCCATTAGATGAGCATCTGAAGCGCTAAAGGAAAAAAATAATTAGAGCAATTAAAACATGTTAAAAAATTTTCGTCACATACTCAAAATGCATTCCGCAATGCCTGATTTTTTATGCTTTGCAGATCATCAGTCAAATATATATCGTATTTACGTATATTAAACCCTTAAGATTTACACTCAAGTTAAGTGCTGTTAGCTTTAAATATGATCTCGTGCTCACTGAAATTTTTTCACACGTTGCCCTTATGAAAAAAGAATTGTCTCCGTCTTTCCAGTAGTCGCTTCCCCTTTTAAAACATGTATTTAGTGTATGGATGACGCGTACTCCACAAAGCAATAAGAGCTGAGCGAAAGAAGAGGAGGACGAAGATGGCAAAAGTTTTTTTCGTACTCCATGAAAGTTGAAAATGAAATAAAAATTACGCCCATTCATCATCTTTCCTTGACGTATCATTTGATGATGTATTATTATTATTATGAGTTTGTATGTGTGCCATGCCATGATCATGATGATATGTAATATTTTTTCTGGTTAAATTTATGCGTTTAAAACGTTTATTAGGCAAAAAATAGTGGAGGCTTAGTATTAGAATGTTAGAATAATGCGATGCGCTTACACCATAAGGTTTACTTTTACTTTACTGCATAGCTATGTTTTGTCGGAATATGTACATAGTGTCTATATTTAATATTTACTCATTTTTAAGTGAGTTAACATTTATTATGAGTTTGTATGTGTGCCATGCCATGATCATGATGATATGTAATATTTTTCTGGTTAAATTTATGCGTTTAAAACGTTTATTAGGCAAAAAATAGTGGAGGCTTAGTATTAGAATAATGCGATGCGCTTACACCATAAGGTTTGCTTTTACTTTACTGCATAGCTATGTTTTGTCGGAATATGTACATAGTGTGCATATTTAATGTTTACTCATTTTTAAGTGAGTTAACAATGTAACTTCTGTATGTAGATGAGGTGAAATATTAATGGAATTTAGGAAGGATGTTTTTGCGAAGGTGAAATCCAGCTTTAGAATTGAATTGTGTACTTGTTCTTGTGTTCGATTACAATTACACGTCGATAAAACGATACAAACGAATTATAATTTATAGCACAATAAGTGAAAATCGCATATTTGTCTGCATTGGAAAACTGCGTTCTCTGGAATGCATTAAATAAAAAAGGACATGGTACATGGTTGAAAAACAGGTACATATTCAAACGATCATGGACGGAATGTGAAGCAAACGCATTTGAGATCTTATGTATATTTTGTTTGAAATTTAATTTAAATGTATAAAAGTAAGTGGTAAAATAATTGGGCAATGAGAATGAAAAAAGTATCCCATTTGAGAGTGTTGTACAGGTACCGAGTTAAAAATCATTGTGATATTGTCAATACGATCCACATTTTTTTCCAGCCTTTAAGGGGACAAACGAGAAACTTTTTGCTGCTCATTTCCTCTTCCTCCCAAAGTGTTCCAAAGAGCATTTATTAAAGTACCAGAGTTAGCATGGGCTTTTATTCAGTAAGTTGAGTGTGGCATACCAGAATAAATAGATTCCTCCCAATGACTTCCCTTTCAATGTTTTGAAATTTCGTTTTCAAAAAAACCTTCAGAAAGTAATACCTAAACTTACTTATCAACACCAGCAGTTTATACGAGTTCTGCCAAATGGCAAAAAGCAACAGTTTTGTAGCAATTCGCATGCATCTATTTGAAGTGAAATAACATTCTTCTTTTCTATTCATTTCATCCTTCCGTTTTATGCATTGCGATATCATGATCATATCGCAGATAAACAAGAGCATTAATGTCAAAAACGATTAGAAATGAATACAACATGCTATCCCCGCAAATGATTCTGACTCCTTGACAGATTTTTGGCTTATTATCCGCCGTCAAAATCAAAACACGAGGTGAAAGCCAAACAAACAAGAGATAACTCATTTCTCGGATAAAGAGTAGTTTAATACCCCCCTGTTTCCGCGTTCACATTTTTCAAATGCATACATATATAGCATTACATCTTAAATGCCAAGGACTTTCCTTGCACTTAAGAAACGCTTGAAACCAAAACGATCCGGATCCGACAATCCGACCACAATTATTTCAACTTAAAAGCAATAATATATGATAGTGAATGGTAATGCTGCTCGAAGACGAATGACTCCGGACCATCCTTCTAATCATTTGAAATTTATTCTATTCTATTGCATCTTCCCATCACTATCACGTAAAAAATCATGTTTTTGCAAGCAAAACAGCAGTTAAAATAATGTGCGGTCATGTAATGCAACGCACGTAAGTCGGTGCATGTTTGCCTGATGTAAACACACTTCATCTCAACAACCTCAGTCACGAGAGGAGTAGGGAGTCCTCCTCCCTTGGAAAATAAATGTTCGGGAAAATGATTTTCGACAGAAACTAATTGGACAAGGGAGTTTCACCATTTTCTTCAAAGTTTCTTCAAAGCAAAAGCAAGTCTTATTTTATCTTGGACATGTTTTGCAATCGTAAATAAAAACATGAAATACATAATATGAAAAAATTCATGATTTTTGAAAATTGAAAACCGATTTATTCCGTATTTTGGTTTATTTTTATTTTTTACTTCAAGAGGTGATAAATCATGCCGCCACCAAAGCACGAGGCACGTATTGTCTTTTGGCTTGAAAATACTCTATTTGAATTAGAATCATTATTACTTCATCTTAAGCCAGGCTTTGGTTATGCAGAGTTCAAAAACTGTTATAAAGAAAATAGGAGACGAATTGCTGAGAATGGGATGTCCACCCAAACAATGAATTATTGCTGAGATTTATAGGCTCAGTCAGACAAGGGCTAAGGCTAAGACAGGCGCTGATTGGTCTTCGCTATTTTATTATGCAAAATTAAATGACCGTAATTCATTATCCTTTTTACACGATATGTATATAATATGAAAAACTCAACACAATAAGATTAATTAATGCATTTACGCCAATGAATCATGCACCATCATCTCATCAGCCTCAATCAAAATCTTTAAAACCAATATTTTCTTTTAAAATATCGATTTGACTTCTCTAAAGCTCAGAAAAAAGTCACATACTTATAACAGCAACTTTTTTTTGTTTTTTTTTTGAAGCTTTGAAAAAGTCAAGTAGGACACAAATTACATTATGTAGCTACAATCAGGGTTTTAATCATAATTTATTTGCAACATGGGTTTGGCCAAAGAAATCTAAGATTTTGACTTGTGCTCCTTTTGAATTTTTGACAGCGTCAATTTTTAAACGGACGATCAGGTATCGACAATACAATTCCTATCCAACCTTTTAAAGCTACAATGTTTGGCAATGTAATTTTGTTCGGCAATTTAGCGACTAAATCCTTTCTAATTTTCGCTTAACATTTTTCAATTAGGATCATGCATTTGTTTTCGTAATAGATAGGAAAGCTATTAGGCGGAAGCACAAGGATGAGTGGAGTGAGTGTGCCACTCACCGTTGCCAAATAGTACTTTAATAATCAAATGCAATTTTTATCAGTCTTCTCTGATCAAATATTGATTTTTGATTGCTAATTAGATAATTAATCTTGACTTTATCAAACAATAAATCTCGACTTAAGTGACTTTCGAAATTGGCTAAAAAGTGGGTCACCGTTTTTTCTCTTCTTCGTCATCTTTAATGAGATTTAATGCCAATTTTTTTGTGCTCCATGATATTAGTCATCGTTTCTTCCTCCGTTTAAAATCGAAACTTTTGAAAGGCGACGAATATGAAAGGATGCAACATGCAACCTCTGTAAACATGCTGCATAAATACAGTCTAAAGTCTAAACTGATGATAACGATGACGAGAGCAAGCAAAAGCCTACGCAAATAAAAAAAATTATATTATTTTTAATTTTGTAATAAGTGAATTCGCCGGGAGGAAGCCAAGTTTATTTCTCACGCCTAGCTCACCTCGACAAAAAAATAATGCATGGGAGATTTCTTTTCTGAGACGATGTTTACTAATTCATATCACTTTTTGCATCATATTTTATTGTTGGTTCGTGTCCAATAGCTCTCTCGTCGAGGCGACTTGGACCAAGGTGAGTGGACTCGGATTCAAGTTCAAACTTCCTCACTTCATTTCATGCAATCTCAAGAGACATGCATGTAATAAGTACGCTTGCTTTGTGGGATAATAATTTTTATCATTGAATTGCGTAATTCAGAAGAAGCTTTTAATTGAATGAATCCACTCCAGAAACGGATATCCCTACATGTTTACTTCAATTTCTAAGGTTTGTTAAAACGTGATTAGTGTTACCTTCGTATGTCATCCGCTGAACATATCGAAGAATTGCTATCCAATGATCCGTATTTGGGCATGCTTTTAAGTACATCCATTTTTCCCAGATGAGATTTTTTTAAAAAAACTTAAAACGAGAAACTGAGAAAGTCAAGTCACAGCTGCAAAATGTATTTTTAACCGAGGCTAATGAAACAAAAAAAATGTATTCTGCTAAAATGTGGCAAGTTGTTGACTGTTGATTGATAGTAGGTATATTTACTACACATGGAGAGAAGTTTAGACTAGATTAATCAAAACTTTAATGGTTGAAAGCAACTTGTTTTTTTGAGAAGCATGGAATGACCGTGACTGTGACTTTCAGAACTTTGAAGAATAAAAAAATAAAAATTCCATGAACAAGACTAGACTGTGAGGATTGTGTCATTTAAATATTTACTTGCTACCTCCGGCCTCCAACCGACCATCAAACTGAATCAAATCAAAAAGGCATGCAAATTATCATATAATGCAAAATTATCTATTCAAACTCTGGTGAAATGAATGAAGGCATTGAGATTGAAATAAATATTTTGCCTAAATTGTAACTGATTTTTTAGAAATATTTTAAATATTTTCCTCCTTCTTTCACCGAAATGTAAAACGATTCCATTGATGAAGTTTTATTTTAAGCGAAATAGCTTTATTACTAATTCTCCCTCCGTTTTCCATGTAGAATGTGATTATGAGATGTCCACCGAAAGAAAACTTGTTTCTTTTAAGGTTTACAATAAATTGTAGATTACATTAGCGCATTACATGTTTAGTCTAGTGATTCTAAAGTAATAAAATATTTTTGGCAAAGGTACTTTAACTACCACTACCACCCTGAAACCATTTTTCACCATTTCAAAGAAAATAACACTTGTTATGCTACTTTTTCCTAAAAAAAAGTAATAAGCCATGTTGAACATGAAAACAATTTTATTTTTATGCAAATTTTGCAACATGTCAAGAAGGCCGAAATGCCGCATTCTTTTGTTGAAGAAATGGAACAAGCTTTTTTCCATGTCTACGTCTGTTCCTCTCACGCTTCACAATTTTATCCAAACTTCATGTTTTTAGAACGAAACACTAATTTATTTTTAGTCATGAATCGAACAATCTATAGATTGGTATCGGTGGTGGATGGAGGTAGCAAGAACAAGTAACTTTGTTTTCCACGTAGAACACTTGTTTATAGTTTATACTTACTGAACTTTGCTTAAAACATAATTATTTATGGGATAAATTGTATAATTCCGATGCACAAAACATGGGAAGTTTTTTAAGAAGTTAAATAGGCATATATGGCACAAGCTCACTAGAATCGGATTTTACTTCGAAATCAATTTTTTGTACAGCTCTTTAAGATTCAAAATTATGACTAAAAATGTCGAGAGTGAAGACGCAGCAGAAATTGAAATTTTTTTGTTTGGCGGAACGGATATCTCTACAATTGACCGACTCCGAAGGCAATTCATCTTTTGCATCCATAAAAAAGTCATCCATCAGCATATATCAATTCGAATTTGTTTATCCAGCCAATTTTTTAATATTTTATTGTTTGCTCAACTTGTTTGTATATTTGCATGTTCAATTCTGGTGATATGGGTTCTAAATTATATTTGTACTTGGTCATGATATCGTGTCGTGAGACAGGTGATATTCAATTTACCTATGTCATATATGTAATCATTATAATGTCACTGCTACATGCTGTATTGCATTTGCATACTTACATATATTTTCACTGTTGAGAAATATACATTCCATTTTACCCAGAATCAGAATCGATTTCGCTTGTACAAATGCAATTGATCTAAATCTGATCTGACTTCTCTCATTCTCATTCGAGGACAAGAGATAAAGCCAAAGCTCAATGAATAAGCTCACATTCCCATGTAATAATGGACAGATTAGGTAGGTCTAAAGATAAGTTTGAATGAAAATGGATCCTCGGATCGAGCTCTCTGGCAGTTTTGGTGTGGGTAGCAATGCTGAAGTGCCCATTGCGAGAAAAACAATATCCTGAAGGACACATTGCAGATTCGGAATTCAGACTGTTAGACTCAGTCTATTTTGTTTTTCGAAGATTTGAACTGAACATGATATGAATAGAAAATCTAATCAGAAACCATAGATGAGAAAACTTTTGGTGCTTCTCGGAATAGCTTGACCCTTCAGAAAACTTTATTTAAGATAATAGCATTTTTTTAGAAGACTTCATATCCCGACCAATTTCCGGACACAATTGAGGGATTGAATGCAGTTTGATGGTGGCTGAGTCAATGCTTACTTGGCCATAACTAAATTTAGCAGTTGATTTTGACTTCGGCTGAAATTGAGAGCTAGCGGCAGTGATTGACATTAGACTGGGTAGTGCTATACAATCGCTATCCTATGTATCTTCCAATGCGCATTTTTTGCGGAAAATCTGCAGCTATTTTAAATGGCTCACAGTCAAAAGGGTGAGTAGGAGTATCCCAGGAAAAAATAGTTCGCAGTCAAATATCTCCAAAATTCTTTGTTTTTCTTTCATTTTCATTTGTAAAAGAATCTGCTTATAAGAGTTACAAGCGCCATATTTGCATTTCTTGCAAGATACATACATAAATACTATCAGGGCAATTAGGTAGTTATTTTATAATTCGCTAATGTTGTTTATTTCAAAATTCGCGCCAATTGCTACAAATAAGGACATCTAAAAGCCAAAATCCAAACCATTTAGGTCAGGTCAAATCTTTTTTGTGGTGAGAAAAATTATTGACATTCCACATTTCGAAGCGATGGAGAAAAACGCATGCACTAGTTGCAAATGCAAAAATTACGAGGAGATTTGATGATGTAAAATGAACATGTGGATTGGATGAAATGAAGAGGAAGGAAATGACTCTAACTACTGCTCCCTCACAACCATAATAACTACATACCTATCTACATACTTCTACCTCGTCTAAATCATCAATGATGAAAATGATGATGATGCCTATGGCCAAACCAAACCTTAATTTAAGTTTTCCTCTGTCCATTTTTTTCAAACAAAGATTGAATGATAGAGAATGACAGCTCAGCAATATCGACGCTGCTGCATTCCCATCACCGCTACTATTTTACTACTTCGGTTTGGCGATTGTTTATGGTGGTGTAGCTGAAGCACTTGTTATTACGTGCCCTTTTAAAGTGTAATCCGATGTAACACTATGTAATAATGATGAAACGTAATATTATGCAGATTGGAAAAAAATACCAGCACTCTCTGCCAATATAATATTTTTTACAATCCCTCTTCTCTCCGTATTAATGCGTGGCGATGGAATGAATACAAATGATCTCTTTCAAGCAAAATAAAAAAAGTTCATCGATCTTTTCCCTGTTGGATACTTTTTCATATACGGTTTAGTTTGGGCCTTGCCTTCACATTTTTTTAGCCTGGAGCTAAATGTGAATGAAAACTTTACGCTAGATGTAGATATCCAGTGAAAGAATGTGTAAAAAATTTAGGAGTGTGTGATGATGAGACGAGTTGAGATCGAGATCCCACATCGCGAAAAAACTTATTGCCATTGCCATCACCAATACTGCCATTACCATCAACATCATTTCCCTTTTACCACCATCACCGGACTAACGCATTTCACGGGACTTTTGGCAAATTAATGAAGGTTTGTAAGTATCTTCTAAGGGTATTGCAGTAGCAATCGACAGAAATGAAATTGCAGGGATGATGAGATTACTTTTGAAGAAAATATTGTCGATGATGATTGTACTTTAGTCCACCACCTTCTTCCAAAATCGAATACTATACACGATGGAGCGTAAATACATGATTATGTAAGATTTTCGGAAGAAGCATAACAAATGCTTCGTACTTTGCTCGAAACCGAAAGTATATTGTTAAATTGCAAAAATCAGCAATATATAAACAAAGCCATTGTTCCAGGTTCTAGGTTTGATACATTCATTGAAGTGACAAAGAAGAGCGCCATTGAGAATTACAAGTTACAAGTCCATGAAATGAAATGAGAATACTTTAAAGCAACAAATGAGCTTTATCTTTATCCAAAATCCAAAATGACAAGCATTTTAACGCAGGTGACTGTGCGAAATTAACTTTTCAGCAGGTAATCTTATTTTATTTCAAAGACCAATGTAAAAATCCAGATCCAGAATCAAGGCAATTAACATGTTATGTCCGCCTGAAAAGGACAAAGTAACAATAAATGTAACTCCGCTAATTTCCCAAGGACAAATCGAAAACTAGTGTCCATCCATGCCCAACCATCATTTCATGCCATTCCAGTCGAGTAACTTAATTACTATTATTGGATTGGGACAGCAAATGGAAAAATGTTTACTTTGCTGTCTGTCTGCATTTTTCTCTCAATTTTCCCAGAATAAAATTGGAATCGAAAAATAAATGACAGTTAAATAAATCATGTTAGTCACAGATTACAGCCGCAAAAGTGCAGTCTATGAAACCCAAACTGATCTTGACTTAACATGCAACGATGTAAAAAAAAGACAACCGACGGTGCAGAATGTTTATCCCAGGCATGGCCAGGTCAAATTATTTTTTTTCATGAGGAAACCCAGGCAAACAAAAGCAAAAATTTTATTGACATCTTTTATGTGCTTGTTTGCATCCCAATTTCATGGTCTTTGAATGAAACCAAGCTAAATACTAAATACCGAACCTGTACGTTAAAGCTTCGTTATTGACTCACATCGCGTTCCAAGTCTCTTTACACATTATTGTGTCCAGTCCACATACTTATTTACTTTTTAAGGCATTTACCTGTCCTCCATGGAAGTAGGCAGAAGGTCTGAGCCTCCGGATCTCTTCTGCGTTTTCCTTCTCCGAACTTGCTCTCCAGACATTTTAAATCCTCTTTTTTTCAGGCTTTAGATGGACTAGGGAAATAAAATCGGACTAGACGTTCTCAAACAAGTGGAGGTTACTTTAGGTACACGTGTAGTATGTGACATGAAAATAGCCACTGTTTTCATTGAAACTTCCAAAAATGAACAAAGCTATTTTCCAAATCCAGACAAACATCCATCACTTATCTCA
>JAHZNI010002330.1:0-16348 GCA_027744415.1 Seira ritae | reverse complement strand
TAAACACGACATGGGAGCACGAACCCTGATGGGCTGAGATATCAGAAAATAAAACTTCATCCATCTACCTATAGCTATATAGTCGTTTTCTTGAAACCAATTTAATTATATAGTCTTTGGTAGAGTTATCCTGAAAAAATACTTTTTCCAGAGAAACCTGCTTTCCCAAGAATTTGATTTTTAGAGCACACTTCCAGTTCACGTAGAAGCGGAAGAAATTACGTGTTATTTTAGTCTCCGTTTTAGTTACATGATATATGTCCAGGAAAAGGTTTTCAAAGTCCGGTTACACAAAATATATTTTACAGTTTCAACATGTTCCTGATAAGAACATTTTTTCCTAAGATGAAGAAATTCTACGTGCTTGTACAATTATTGTAAAACTGGGAACAGAAGAGTAAAATCCTTCTCGTGAAGTATAGCATTCGGAGAGGCAGCAGAGCTTTGTCAAGCAGCTTATGGCTTAAGGTAACATGATTTGTGCTCCTTCCTCTGACTTCTGTCAGATCATGAAGAATAACATTCCTGCTCACCGCTCCAACTAACCGAATCAAGTGTACCATTATCGTAGGTACGATCTATCTACCTGACACCAACAAAAGTTTTTAAGCGGTTAGTTCACTATACTCCTGCGTTGCGAGTAAAGTACTAATGCAACGAAACCACACAATTGCACTATAACATCAGCAATAGTGCGGGTTCAAGTTACCAGAGACGAGATTCTAATGAAAAGCCAAGTAACAAGACTCCAAACCAAAATGCTTTTCATTTTACAAAAATATTATTGCAGCGAGGGAGAAAGAGTAGTAGTAGCAGTAGCAGCAGTGCAAGCTAAAGCAAGCAGCAGCAGCAGCTCACAGCATTTTCTGAGCCTTTAAGTCTGACAAGAGCATGAGGAAGTTGTGAAACAAAACGGCTTTTGCATAATTCACAGATTTTGGAGAGTCATGAGGCAAGAGGAAGCAATCAATCTTCATAAATCACAGGATGGGGACTAGCAGTGAAATGTGTGTGACTTTCTCCCACTTTCTCTAATAAGATTCATTCCGTTTGCACTAATACAATGCATTTATAGTTATTCAAAACACTGAGGGAGATCTATCCCGCCCTCCCAAGCTGCAATAAGCGGAATACTAACTCGTCTTCTCTTACGAGACCTTTGAAAAGAAGTATTTGATACTTACACGTACAAAATACAAATACCGTGTTCAGCCGTGTAAGTCGAAGAGGCAAGCTTGTATCTTAAATGCGCATACAGCATAAGGAAGTAGTAGGTATACTCATCCTGCATACATATGAACGTGTTATCTACTCAAATCTTTAGTTTTTAACTAAAAGCTCAAAACAAAAGTTGATTATGAATCACGAGCTTTCTCCATTTAATATTTTACATTACTAGAAAAGCAAAAATGTAATATTTGTTTTTCTCCTTCAAATGTCCTTGTTTACAGCAGCGATTCTTACTGCTGTATAGCGATTACTTACTCTGCAATCTCTTCCAAGAAAATACTTTACTCCGTAAACCATAATGGCATTACGATTTTCACATCGGTATAAATTTCGCTTTAAAGCCAAGCCTCTTCCTCTTCTTTTTGTTCCATTTGACAGAGGAAAAATCAATCATCATCTGTTACGTCTTAGGTGAAGTCTTTATCTTTCTAATTTTCCTTGCAATACAACAAACTTTTTTAGAGAAAGAGTCAAACGTTTTTTTTTTCTTCAAATGTCCTTGTTTACAGCAGCGATTCTTACTGCTGTATAGCGATTACTTACTCTGCAATCTCTTCCAAGAAAATATTTTTCTCCGTAAACCATAATGGCATTACGATTTTCACATCGGTATAAATTTCGCTTTAAAGCCAAGCCTCTTCCTCTTTTTTTTTTGTTCCATTTGACGGAGGAAAAATCAATCATCATCTGTTACGTCTTAGGTGAAGTCTTTATCTTTCTAATTTTCCCTTGCAATCCAACAAACTTTTTGAGAGAAAGAGTCAAACGTTTTTGTTCTCAGAAAGCTTTTACTTTGAGTTCTCAATCATCCATTAAACTGATTACATTGTTGTGTCGTAATGTGCTCACATTTCCCTGTAAAACTTAAAAGCTCTGAGCTGATGCTGCTGCTTCTGCTGCTAGTGTTCCCATCTTTCCCAACTTTTATTTTTCAGTGGAACAAGCTGACAATAACATAATGATCGTGTTGTTAGGCTCGAGAAACGACACTTTGTGCATCACATTACAAATTAATGTGGAAAAAGTATGTATATGCTGGCAAAACTCTTTCATCACAAACAAAGTTCTTTTAGATACCTATTTAGTTATACAAGACATCCATCCTTTCTCGCTGCACAACTATTAGTGTCGTTTTCGTCGTCAGCTTTTTCTTCTGGAAAGAGTAAAATTTGACAACTCTTTCAAGTTCCTAGCAAGCAACAACAACTGTTCAGCCGTCCGCATGATGATTTAATCGATGCAGTGCAAATTACTTACAAAATATTTAAAATCTCAGCGCATTATCGTCATCTGTCCCTTTCCTCCTCCGCTGACAAAAGCAAATGTCTCACCTACGAGACGAGATGAAACCACCTCAGTTATTATTATGAGCTTATATATACATTCACACATATAGAATCGTTTTTCTCCCACGACGTCGTCCCACCTGCCGCCTTTCTCACAAAAAAAAAACAATCTAAAAAGAGAAAAGAATAGTTTTCTCCAGCAGCATTTAAACAATGCGAGAAAAAGCTCTCCCTGCCTACTAGCATCACTTCAGCGAGTAGCGGTGGTGGTGCTGCTGCTGCTCACATGATAAGAAGAGATTAAACTCGATGTCTGTATTGAAGACGAACAACTAAAGGGGAACAGCAGCAGTCATGCATGCATGTACACAAGACCTTCATTTCCTCTTTTCGATCTCCTCTCTTTCTCTTTGGTCTCTTCTCTTGTGTTGACGATGAGGATGGTGATGAGACAAACAAAGATTCTTTATTTCTTCATGGAGGAAAAAGGAGGTGGTATGGGAAGAAGAAGACCTGAAGAAAAATTAAATCCTAATTAGGAGTGAAGCACTTCAGAAACAGGCCCTCCCATCCGTTCCAGCTCGCTAACCAAGCTTTCCATATCTTTATCAACATGATATCCTCAATCGACCAGGACCAGACCAGCAGCAGTAGCAACGGAGGAGCCCAAGAAAAGTAGCAGCAGCGACCAGCAGCATGCCATGGAAAAAGTTTTTGTTCATGATATAACCCATCCATTCATCCGTGCACGCTCCACAGCTAAGAGAAAGAGGCCAGCAGACAGACCATACCAGCATCGTCGTAGTAGTAAGTAGTAGCATCATCACAAGAATAGTTTTTTCGAGATAAAGATACACAAAAAGCAGAGTGTTGTGACTCCGTTAATCACTTATAATAATACGACCTCTCAATTTCCACCCGCTCTCTCACTCTCTCTCCATTTTGATGAGAAACGAAACGTATATTGTAAGCGATAGCAGCAGGATATCACTATCCCATGGTTCACTCTCTCTCTCTGTCTTCTCTACAAAAACTTTCCTCTCTTTGTCTTCCATCCTATCTGATTTGATATTCAGAAAATTACAATGGCCTTTCCTGATGGAGAAAAGGGACGCTCTTAGTCTTTCTCGCTTGATGCGATGCGACGGTCGCAGAAGTGCCAGCGGTGATTGATATTCATGCAGGATAGACAGATTACATGATATAAACGAACACGACCGTCAACCACACTCGAAGAGGAGAAAGGGGTCACATGATGAATACAGTTAGTCGGAGGATATACGATCTTACAGCTACAACATGACATGCAATGCAATGCATGTATGTATATTTTTGATAACTCCCACGTACTTTTTTCCAGATAAAACCTACACCAAGACGGATGATCTCGCTGCTCTGTTCAACTTTTTCACGTTCTACTTATAACCAAATAAGTAATAGTAGTTTATCTTTGCTCGTATACTTATGATTCATCATCAACACGTACGTCCCTTTTCCTTTTTGCCCTTTTCCACCAACGAACCATCAATATTTTCACATTTAAAAGCATCAAAGTTTAAGCCTACAGGCAAAGGCTTGAGTTGAACTATTTCTGGTGTTTTTTCTACCTAAATGTCTGAGAGTGAGAGGGAAAAAACTGGAATGGAAGCTAGTCATTCATTCTTCTCATCGGACTTGCTTTTTTTTGCTGGAGTGATCTCTTCTTCTCTCAGGTCCGTATTCCCTCGCAGCTTTCTCCTTTGGCCTTTTCCCTTTCATTCGGCCTAGTAAGCATCTCTCTATTTCTTTTCTCTCAAGACATAATTCTTTCAAAATGAGCAGCAAAGGTTTTAATAACACCATATAGCACGAGTACTCAGATATAAGCTGAAATCCAAATACTTTAGTAGTGAGAAAGTGAGTGAGGAGCTTGAAGCTTTGAATCATTATCATCATCATCATCACCGTCCTCATCATGCATGGGAGAAAGCACGAGTGACTGTGAGAATTTAGCTGGAAAATAAATAGGAAGAAATCCAAATACAGAGAAGAACCATATCAAGTTTTCTTCTCTCTCTTCTCCTTAGAAAGCATTTGCAATGAAGACATGAGATGAGATGGATGACTTTATGGTGCTCTAACAGCTCTTTCTCCTCTCCTAATGCATTTGATAATATACGGGATTTCATCACATCCTACATCCCGTATTGGTACACACATACATGCATACATATACACAACACCGGGGAAAATTATTCGTGGAAAATTCGGTGAGCAAAAAGTTAAGAAGGTAAGCTGGCAGCCTGACTCCTCCTATAATCGGTGTGGAGAGAAGGAGAATAAAAGAAGATACGGACGACGCACGGAGGCAAACATTTTCTCCTTTTGCCCTTTCCTCCCTTTTTTACTTATCATTTTCTTCGCCCATAATCCATGCACATAATACGAAAACTCTTCATCCCCCTTCATACTTTTATCCTTTATGCGTACTAACGACTTCTACAGCGTAAATGTAAACGACTCTGAAAGAAGTGAAAGACCTGGGAGCAATATTCACGGATTGTGAAAGAATAATAGGATGCAATCCTACAATGACATGTACTTTGCCTACGAAAAAAATATCCTCGATTTTTTTCAGCCTTTCTCCATCTCATCATGTCAATATCGATTTGTCCCTCTATTTTTAACAACAAACTATCATCATCAGTCTCCTTACCATCACCGACATGGCTATATATAGTTGTGGTGCATGCCTATGCCATATTAAAAGCATGTTGGCTTAATGTATGCGTAAGGGGATAGAAAAAGACTTGCGTCATGCCTTGATAAACTCCCTCCTTTGACTTGCATCTTAACCCCAGAGAAGTCTACAAAAGTTGCTAAAAATATGCAAACGACCCTTTGGGCAGGAATGAAGAAAGGAGCTAGTAGAGAATCCTAATAATGGTCGTAATAATACAGGTAATAATGCTCCTTTGTTTCCACCTAACATACCACAGCAATCTTAGTATCTACTACATGGCTTCTTCGGTAGCGGGGAAAGTGATAGCGATAACCGAGCACAGACCGGTAAAATGACATCTACTAAAATGTAATCGAAGTAATGAGGACTTTTTCCCTCAAATTCTTGCCCTAGAGATAGCAATATCTCGTTGTTTCAACATTTGCCATGTTCTCCTTCTCCATATCATCTCAATCATTTTACGCTGAACTTGATGCAATAGAATTTCATAAAATTCAAATACGAATGGCTTGCATATATGTATATTATCTTCAAATACACTTTTGCAAATAAAAATCTCAGAAGGTGTGAGCTTCCCTTATAGGAATTCTTACTTTTTAACCAAAGAAAGTCTTCATGTTTCTAAATGCCCTATCCAATTTTTGTATTCCCCAAAGGATATTATGCACTGTATGCATATACTTCATTCACTCAAATATAAAGTCAAGCTACTTACACAATTTTCCCCCAACCGATTCTTCATTTTACAGAGGGAAGAAAGAGAGATATTCTCAAAGGTTTATATGCCTACCACAACTGTGAATTCGCTCTAGAATGTTCTTTCTTTTCAAGATGATGTTCTACGCTTCATTCGTCAGAGCAGCAGGGAAAAGGCGAGACCAGCAAAAGATCTTCTCAATCCAAAAAAGGGTTCAAGGAGAAGAAAGAATTATTCTATTTTAAACCTTCCTTTTATATCATAACACAATTCTGGCTTTCCTTTTTTCGTATAGAGGAATGTGAGAATGAAATGCGAGCCATAACGCGCCTTATCAAGCAAAAGATGAAGAGATCACTACAAACCATTTTTAGCACATTTGTGCACGTGGTAAGTATAAAGGCCCTTTCTGCAATACATACATATGTACTCTCCAGCAATGTAGATATTCCTCTTGTGCCAACCTTCGAGCAACTTATGAAAACTCTTTTGCTCAAAAAAAGCACGAAAGTCTTGAGGAGACTTCTCTTTTACATTCTTAACGCCAAAATACACAAAGAAAAAGCGAGTAGCTCCGGGTCGAGAGGAGAAGAGGGAAAACATTCAAGTGATGCAAACATAACGGTGTGCAGATCTATGAAATTGAAATGATTTTGTCTTCCTGCATCAGACCATAGCAATCTGTCGGTGGACTAATATGGTGAAAGGCATTCTTTAGGGCTTTCTCCTATTAGAAGAAAATTCTCGAGGCTTAGAGCTTTCTTCCCTTTTGAGCCTCAGGAGAAAGTGAAAAAAGGCCTACTGGAAAAGTAAGGATCGAGCCTAAATGTTTGCCCAATATAGTCCACCAAAAATAGAAAGAATGTTCATTTTCACCTTAATAAGGACAATGCATGTAGAGGTTTCACCATCATATCATCCAAAAATTATCATCTTTTACCTATCCCCACTTCTCCATGAATGACTGAATAGGAATCGGATCATAATATAATGCAGTGTTGGGACGAAGTACCCACAGACTGGATATTTGCACGAATACGATAATACGATATCATGTGATGAAAACGAGGTCCTTGAGAAGAAAAAAAAGAATTTTCTTATCTTCCACCACACCTCTCAATCCCATATTAAATGCATGCCTGGAATGATGAGAACTTGTGAAAGGAAAAGGAACGAGAGCACGACAAGCATCCCTGGAACAGACAAAAAATCTCAAAATGAAAATTTATCCGTTGCATTACAAAGGATCGCTCTCATTTTTTCCCTTCTACTAGCCTCCTCCTCCTTTCCTCATGGTTCGTGCCACATTTACGTGCTCCTTACATTACTTTATTTGAGGTGAGCTGACCTGAGCACACCATTACAATTTTTTTTTATCTCATACCACATCTCTCCAGGTATGCATCATGTGCATTCCAAGAACATTTTTAGGTAGTCAGATTTCAATTTATATCAAGGTCTCCTACATCTCGCATCCTTTGCAAACCACATTTTCATGAATTTCAGCCTTTCACTTGCAACCCAACCCGCCCGTATTTCATTAATGCGTCATCTACGCCGGAAGGTTGGATTCTCTAAATGAATTTCTGAGTTATTTAGGTTATTGCATGCATACCGCAGAGGAAGACAAGTTGACGATGTGAAGCTCCACATTAAATCCATTTACCACAGGAATACTAAATTATAATATGCTTTTTACGTAGGTATATTCCTCATTGTAAATCACATTTTTTGAATTAATTAATGAGCCTCATGCATGAGTCCAATATTTTGCGAAATCCTGCATAAAACATGAAGATATCCTCCTCGTTTCATTACAGCCAGTAACAAATGTTACTCCCTTCGCAGGACTCCACCTATTTTTTGTATATTAAATATGCACATTGTATATAGGTATGCTTACCTCAACTGAGACAGCAGATGTTTTTTAAAAATGGTGAAATGGAATATCGTCATCGCTTTACTTTTTCCAAGATTTCCAACCATTTTTGGTTCATTTAGCTTTTTCCAAAAGTAGCAACTCTTGTTTGCATATAATATCATATGGTAATCAGTGTGGTCCATGTGGTCAACCTATGAAACTTTAGCTGGTGAAAACATAAGTTGCGTAGAAAAAAATACTGCAGTGCATTTCAACTAGATGAATTCCATCTACAAAAGTAGAACTCCCTTTTGTAGCTCCAGAGCAGAGTGCGCATATCTGTATAATTTTCTCTTCTCTTATAAAAGGGCTTCTGTTGTTACTTTGTGGTGAGCATCTTTTGTTTTTTACACTGCAATGCACTCTCTTCCGTGAGAACTGGGAAAAAATCTCATCACTCTCCTGCCCCTCTTTATTTCAGCTTCAGACAGAGGAAAAATAACATCGTCATCATCATCATCATCATGGCATATTATAACAATAGGAAATCTGTACGCAGCAATAAGGATCTCTTTTACTTACAATAAAAAATTGCTTTTTTCCCTTTAACTTACTCCGTCACATTAAGAACGAGCCGGAAAAAACAAAAGCTTAATGTACACATTGTAAAAGTTAAGCACAAGGGAAATGAGTGCGAATGCCAAAAGCAAAAGTAAAACTTGGTGTTGGTAATAGGAAGAAATGAGAATGGGTATACTATTTTGATCGAGTGAAGTGGAAAGTGGAAATGAAAAATACAAAAAAATACAAGTAAGTCTGGCGAAAAAAAAACCTCAACTTTTTTGGGGATACATACTCCATCGGATGGTTATAATGTTGGCTGTGTAGTAATAATATATATTGTACATTGCTAATAAGACCATAGAACTAACTGCTATTTGAGAGGGAGAAAAACCCACAATTTATTATTTTGGTTCTGTCTGAGCCTCATTCCCCCAATCTATCTTATCCCAGAAGAGTAGACCCACCACTACCACCATCACTACTGTTACATAGCAGCAGCATGAGCACAGTCATAGGAGGAGGGAAGGGGCCAAAGGAGATTTAACTGTGGAGAGAGCACAGTTGAGGATTTCATTCATTGAGCCTACAGAAAAAAAGGCCAACGAAAGTTAAATCAACCCACACTTTCTCCATTCCAATTATATCAGATGAAATAATACGTATACAGTGAGAAATGAGGACTCTCATCTTTCAAAAAATATAACTTATGTGTATTACGGCATCCTGCTTGCTTTCTTTTAATGTCAGTTCAAAATAAAAAAAGAGGAAGAGCAAGGATGAAGGAGCTGGACTGGGGAAGAATAGATAATAATAGTACATATGTATATATGTATGTATACATATAGCAGTCATTCGCAAGAAAAAAACTTCATATCTATCAAAGACAACTAGTATTTATATACGAGATAAATTCCCTTCGAAATCGGACTTATTACAACTTGTTGTAGTTGGGTGCATTTCTGAACGTAACTGCTGGAAAAGAATTTTCATTTTTTCCTCCCATTCATTCTTATAATGATACTTTTTCTCGTTGTGCCATTTTCTCAGAAAAAATAGGAAAAATCCCTTTCCTTGGCTGAGGCTGTTCTGCCTGAAAGACTGCGCCTGGTAAGGGAAAAATTAGAAACTCCCAAAGAAATCTTCCATTTCATTTCCTTTTTCCCAAAAAATATATGTAACCAAGTTTCAACATTTTTTTCATCTTTAAAATGTAAACCAAAGAGGGCGAACGAACGTAAGACGAAAAAAACAAGTACATATATGCCTACATACCTATTTGGTTTATAGTGAAATTACTGGTTTCTCTGAAAATGTACTCACATGCCACATTTTTGTAACTTTGAGTGAAAAAGCTCCATAGTTTAAAATTGCATTTCACGGAAATCCATTTCCAAGTAGGTTTTATAATTATTGGTTAATTCAAATTCTTCCAAAATTATGCCCTAATACTTCATGTAAGCGCAAGAAAGAGATACCAGTAATGATAATTGAAATTGGAAATAACGTAATCAGGGAGGCAAACAAATATGCCTTTGATTGGATGATGCAGAAGAAATGAGCATTCCAGAATATAAATAACAGCTTAGCAAATAATGAATTTACAAGTATTTACATTGAAAAAGTTACTCAAAATAATTTTTGGGCTTCGAGAGCAAGGCATATTCATTAGAAGTATAATATTTCTTTGTTTTTATGAATGCATAATTACTCTTTAGCTCAAACACAACTTCGTCATTAAGTTTGTCGAAGGTAGATGCTATAATGATTGCATAAGGGCACTTCAAATTCACTAATGACGTGTTTAATTTTTTCAAGAAGTTCATGGAAAACTCCAAAATGTTCCAAAAGAGGAACGACAGCATTTTGAGTAAATTTAGGTATGTATCGACGTGCTCACTCGATAAAGGATTTTCCTTTTCATACAAGAACAATGAAAATTGTGATGATCATTATCGGATTTGAAAAATCTTGGAAAAGATTTATCATCAAGAGATGAAAAGAGTTCCTGGGGACCACCAACTCTGAAAAGAAGCGGAAAAGCATGGGTAAAAGTTTCCCTCTAATCTGGCGAATGTGACAAAGCCAAGTCTCTCTCTTCTTTGCCTTCTTCTCTGAAGAAGAATATTCTCTCATGAAATATCCTCTCTGATGTCATTAACGTGTCTGGAAAGAGTTACTGCTTACAAGGAAAAAGAAATTAGAGAAAATGGCCCAGTAGCAATATCACTTGAGGGAGTAGTAGCAAGGGAAAAAATTGCGCCGATACACGAGCGGGTTGAATGCAGTCGTTCGTCTCTGGGCAAATTGCACAGAGATTTAGTGAGAGTTTCCCGTTGAAAAGAAAGCCTATAAGGGACTTTACGACTTCTACCACTTCCTTTTCAACAGCATGCATTTCTATTCAAGTCAAGCTGGCTAAAAAATTAACTTCCATTTCCACTCCTGCTCTAATCTCTGAATTTGTCTTGTTTTTCTTTGATCTTACTTATGGGAGCTAAGATTTGTTTCAGGATAATGCATCAAAAGCATATCTGTCTAAACATGACATGAGAACGGCAGAACACATGAAAGCCCCTGATTACTATGCTCATTGGCACTACTGACTGAGTGAGCGAGTGTCATGCCATGCAAATTCGTAATAAGTCTATAAGAAACCTTTTTTAATTACAAAGTCAACAAAAAGAAACTTTCAAAATTACATATGCACCATGCTGCAGGGTCAATCTGGCTGGCTACGTATTCTCTCACAAAGAAAGCTCTCCCAATTTAAAAGTGTAAAGTCATTATAAAAATTTGATAACCTTTCGGTTTGCATTCTTTGCATGCAACGCAATAATGTCTCCGTGAAAGCCTGCTCTCGAGTGGAAGGGGCACAATGAGAGAACAAAACATCGTCCCGTTTGTTATGATGAGCCATGATGAGTTTTAAGTTTTTCTTTCTCGTTACCCTTCAAAGGGTGGATTAATCATAAGTTATTTGATTTCTTGAAGAAGTGGAGACGGCGGAAATGAAACAACTTTGAAATGCTAATTATAAGGTTGAATATTAAGATATAGAGCCAGAACCACCACCACCCCAGCTTTATTTGGCTGACGACTTTTAAGCATCACTCCCGTAATCTTGTGTCAAATAACTTTTCTCATCTCCTCCTCTCCCTTTCTTTTTCTGCCCAAACTTGCTTAGTTTCATATACATACACCATATCTAAGATATAACTGCGTTTTAAAAAAGCAAAGCCGAGATGAAACATTATTAGACAAGAGAAAGGCAGACGAATAAGCTGAAGATAATCGTACTTACTTCTTCTTCACTCTACTTTTTCTTGGCCACTTTCTTCAAGCTAAACAATGTGCTTTCCTCATTTCATTTTCCCTCCCCCTAGCCAACTACAACAACAAACAGCAACCTCCATTTCAAAAAAAGAACTCAACTATTTCCCTCCTTCTAGAAAATAAAAAAGGTACGCAAACAATTTTGAGAGAAAGTTTTCTTTTAAAAAGTATTTCTCTCCTCCGTTAGTAAAAATTACATTCTTTTCTAATAAGAAAAAAAACTTTAAAATGATCAAACATCATCATGATTACTAGAAGCAGCTATCTAGAAGTCATTTTTAAGAGGGAAGCTCTAAACTACAACATGAACTTTTATTATTATCGAAGTAGTTGTAGTAGCACAGACCAAGTATACAAAGCACTTGAAACAGTCTCGGCAAACAAAGTATGTAGTATAGTCGCAAAGATTCAAGAAAGCAGTACCTTCTTCCATCATAATGCACAATCACATTTTCTCAAGATTTTACTACGAATAAAGGAGTTTTTGGTGGAGCTGCGAAACAGCTAAAGCTATCGTTATTGCGAGATTCTCCTTATTTGGTTATGGTAGTGCTTGCTCAGATAGGATTTTCTCGAAAAACCTCAACCATATCAGCTATTCTCATCGCCACTACGACCACCACACCAAACAGAACTATCTATACAACACTTTACAATAAACGACTTTAGTTTTTAACTTGCCATACATGCATCATGATATCACTTTTTTATGACTTTCTCCTCTTCTGTCCATGTGATAGGAGAAATTGAGTTTAAATTGACAGAAGATAGTGCTACAAATGCTAGTCATGCTGATGGAAATAGAGGGTGAAAGTATAGGGTATCATGCGTGTTCTACATAGCTAATGCATGAAACTAGTGATTTTCTTTTGCGAGGAGGGGAAAGTTTCCAATTTTTTTATCAATGGAAATAACATGGGAATAAAAAAAGCCTCTATCTAAAATAGAAAATCCATGTAGGACTTTAACTTTACTGGCTTGATACCCCTTCAATGTCTGTACATCATATCATGGTTGAATGAGTGGGAGAAGAAAAAACGAGACGAAGTGGAGCATACACAGCTGCAAAAAAATGAAAGTCGAAAAAAATCTGGTGGCAAAGTTCCATACTTCTGTCGTCCTTCCTGACGAACAAAAAAAGGATTGTGGGAGAAATACTACATACGTACCATAAAGCACGTAAGATTATGGCGTAAATCAAGAAACTTAAAGAGAGAAGTTTTCTTGGTACGCTATACAGAATTGACGAATGTAAAATAGTAAAAAAAAAGTTTCAACGTCAGCTGCCATAAAAAATGACAAAAAAGTCTTCACTTGAACAAGGAAACTTGTCCATCAAACCGAGGAAGAAATCCTCACATCTTCACTTCGCCATACATATGGATAGATAGGTAGACGGAAAACAAGGGCACTGGAAGGGTAGACTGTGGCTTGTCAATAAAAAAAATTATTCAGGATACACCAGATTTTTTATCCCTTACATTAGGATATAAGCATGAGCAAACTTTTTTGTGGGAAATAAAAAAAACCTGAATGAAATACAGTCACATCCTTTCAAACACAGTCATACTTTCTCCAAAAAATGTTTAAGATTTGCAAGTTTTATTTTAAGCGAAATCTGATAAAAAAGATAACCACACAATGTAATGTAATGGAATGATATCGTAAAGTTGAGATAGGGTGCTTCAATGCAGCTACTCTTCTCCGAATAGATAGCATTTGTTTCGCCAAGTTTTTGTGACAACAAGAAGTGGAAAAAAAATTGCTACAATTTGCGTGAGAATTATCCACCTACCTTACACCAGCTTGTGATGTGATGAAACAATTGGTTAGTTATGGTACATAGTGGCGTAACGCAAGCGCGACAGCTACCCAATCCGACAACATGAAAGTTTCTTTTCCAAGTAATTTCTAACGAGATACACAAAGGAATTTTCATTTGGAGTAGACAATGTCAAAATAAATCTGAGTGAAGCGTTTCGGTGACAAGAAGAATTTCATTTTTACATTGACAGCCTTCATTTCTGTCCTTGGTTTTTTTCTGTGAGGCAAATTTGTCGAAGGAAAGAGAGAAAATGAAACACTTATCGACTAACATGATGGATCTAACAAGATGAACAAAAATTTCCTATATGAATTGTAAATGGATTTCGTGTAAGGCTATCAATCATTCACAGACATTGCAAAGGTTTCATTTCTTGGCTGAGGCATGCAATGCCTACTTGATGATAGCTGCAACAAAATACCGCGGAGGAAGCGGAAGAAGTCGTGACTATGTATTACTTGAGCTTTAGAGAATTGTTGGCAAACAATTTCTCTGTAACGTCCAAATGTTCTCTTCACACCCAATCCAAGAAGGAGACTGATTTTTTAAAAAGGGAAAAGTATTGTATTGACTCAGCTAAAAGAATTGATGTATACTTTTGGCACGGTATGAAAATGCATTCTCAAGCTATAACTCAGACACTATTGTGCCATCCAATCAAAATGAAATCCGAGAGAATAGTGCGCATAGGTATGCAAATGCAGCAGAATAAAGAGAAAGTTGGAGAAAGAATTTTGTAAGTATTAAGCATGATAACATTATATGGTCTAAAACTTGCTGAATTTTAGTAAGTTATGTATTAGCTTTAGCCTGACAGATGTCAATTTGCTAACACAGTACACTGCAGTGGAAAAAAATCCTTTCACGGAAAAGTCGACATTTTTCTCAAAGATGACAAACAAACGGTCCTTCCACAACTTATTATTTAATGTCAAGTGACTATACAGAGCTTCTAAGAAATCCAAATATAGCTTAAAACTTCAAACGCAGTACGAAATGAAATCGGCTTTCGAGGAATGTAGTTTCTCACTTGGAAATTCGTGCGGCGCATGTAAACTTTTGTCATAAAAGATGGCTTTCAAGCGATGTACAATCTCTTATGATGATAAAACTTTCCTGACACGTTTATCAACTCAAGCCTAATTCCCCTTACAAATTCATGGGAATTAAGTCAGTTATGACGTGGTTACGTTACGCTTTTCCAAGTATGTATCTAGACCGAACTAGGTTTTCAAACGGTCCCTCGTGTTTTCGTCAACCTACCTGTCTAGACTCGGAAGCTGATGGAGGTTTTGAGAATCACCCAGTTAAAAAATTTTACCACATAAAACATGCATATTTTTAATAAGTGAATTTTATACTACATTAATACTGCATTTCATGAAGAGAGGGAAAACTTTCCATGTTAAAAGTTAAACGAACAAAGAGAGCAGATACATAGCTTTGAGCTATACTATGCAAACTATTTCAAATATTTGTTCATAATAATTTATTTGAAACATGATGATGTGGCTCAAAGTTTTTTTAGTCAGTCGGTTTGTGGTATGTTTTCTCAAGAAACGTCAGCAGAAAATGTTTTTCTTGTCTTCGGTAAAACAATCCTGGTTCTAACAAACTGTTATTAGGTGCTATATAGATGACTTTTAAGGTCTGTAAGAGTACACCACCTCGACATTTTCCATGAACGACGCCCTTGGGTAAATTCGGTACGATAAAAGACGCCCCAACTTGACAACAAGAAGGAGGGAAACAGTGAAAGAAGACTAAACAAGAGTTCTGCTTTCACTTTTTTCTTGCTTGTTAGTGGGCTCCAATAAGGAGAGAGTTCAAGTTTATAAGCTTCAAAGAA
Organism: Seira ritae; assembly: GCA_027744415.1. Lineage (NCBI taxonomy): Eukaryota > Metazoa > Arthropoda > Collembola > Entomobryomorpha > Entomobryidae > Seira > Seira ritae. Next base: position 981 of record JAHZNI010002330.1, on the reverse strand, counting down.
AGCGTCTTTGTTGGAGCTTTTTTATATCCCAATATATATCTGTATAACCACATCACCATTCAACATTCGAATAAAAACTTTCTAAAAGGATCAAGCGACCTGAATACAACAAAAAAACCTCCACGGAACTTAAGAAGTTTTAGAGCCCACCTTTACGACGAGGGCGCTGGGTCTAAAAATATTATTTAGAGGGCATTATAGATTTACGATAACCTATTTCATCTCAAGAAAGGGAAACTTTAATGGGGAAAGTAAGGCAACAATAATCATTTTAAAGCGAAGATGGAAGAGACAACACAACATGCACATACATACATATACACCTACGCCTACGTCTTTTTTATCACAAACCGACGAGCATATCTTCCCTTCTAATAAGTGAAATAGAATTTTGCAGCTAGAGACCAAACAATTTTCCAAGGATAATAATTAGGAACAGAGAGTGAACACGATAAGGTCGTCCATCTTCTTGGAAATGGGACATCTCTTCGTATAAATCAATTCAGTTTGACGTAAATGCTGGACTACAACTCTCTCTCTCTCCCTCAGCTAAACTAACCACGAGAAAAGCAGAGAAAAAAACTGGAGAGGTTTGCAAACTAGGTAAAGGCTTATTCTATCCACATGCCACTTTCTTTTTAAATGATGTGCTTCCTTGGGATGGGATTCAAATTAAATGAGCCATGGAGTACACAGCAAAACACGGTAAACAAGAACAACTATTAGAAATATGGTGGGAGATGGGATGAGCCGATATTCAAGAAGAAAAAAATGTATTTTAGTTTTATTAACTCATCTTCATATCCGTGCGGAATTAGGCTATAGTTCGCATTTAGGAAGATAATATGTATGTTGTTGTGTTTCTAGTTTCTGCTTAATCAGCAGAGTTGCAGATTATTCGGCCGACAGCGTGCCCAAAAACCATAAACTTATTAATGTCCTCATTAGGATCAGAGGAGCTCGTCTTACAAATTATTATTT